>JBDPZO010000005.1:2513912-2556892 GCA_039877585.1 Heterodera filipjevi | reverse complement strand
AAACATAATAAATAATATTGTGGCAAATTTTTTAATGACCTCGACAGGTGAAAAGCGAACTGTGCCCTCTTTTTCGAAAATATTGGCTTCAGCACAGCAATATGATCAGCAACAGTATACCATTGGAAAAATATTTGTACAAAATTTCCAGATATTTTTGCATATTGTTGCATTTTATCTTATCATATTCATGTAATGTATAGCACCATTAATTCTTGCATTTTCACATTGCCAATTCCTTTTCATGTATACAAAATGCCAAGATTGGTGCCAATAACTGTTGACAAATGTTCTCGGCTTTGTTCATTGATTACTCCTTTTTGGGTGCAAAATTCCTTAAAAATGGCAGGTCCTTTCACAAAAGCAGCAAGGCGTCAGTATCAATCTGAACACATAAGAATAATTTTATATTATTTAATGAATAAAATATACTTATTTTCAAAATACCTCTGTTGGGTCACAATTTACAAAGGGCAATAATAAAATAAAGTAAATAAAATAAATATATGAAATTTAATAATTCATCTAAAAATTATTTTTTTTGCATCGATGCCAACTCGGAAAATACAAATTATAGAGGATATTTATCATTCAGCACTCATCTGCTTCATTAATGCAGGGATAAAATAAAAAATTTTCATAGGCACAAATGACTGTAAAAGTCACTGTCGCAAATAGTTTTAAAAAATTTTTAAATTATTTTTTAACTTATTTTCTGTATATTCGCAGTCAAAAATTAAGGATTATTTAATCGAATTGGCCGAAAATTTTCATTTTTATAACGTCTTTACAAAATACGAAAAGAAGTGAATGTATGGTTGGCAAATCTGAGAAGAAAAAATCTTCATCTGCCCCAATTTTTTATTAAAATATTTTATCTTAAATGGCAAATAAAATAAAATATTAAAAATTAGACTTTTCCAAATTTACATTTTATAACGTGGGTGCTTCTTAACTGCGGACGCAACTGTAGACCAGCCAAATTTAGAACTTCATAACTTTTTCTAACTTAATACTTCTGTTATTTTGGTATTATTCGAAAGATCTTAAGTTCTATTAATTCTTCAAATGTCAAAAAATTTAATAATCTATAAAAAAAAATTATAGCTAAAAATTCATAAACTCTGACTTTTTTGCTATTTCAACTTAAAACTTTTTGGCCCATTATTAAATCGCTTAACAATGTGGCTTAATGAAAGCTTTAAACCATGTAGAGCATTCAAAAGATACTAAAATAAAAGAATTTGACTAAGTTAGAAAAAATTAAGAGTTTCTTTTGGCGATCATCAACAAGTTACCACAACACCAAATTGAAAAGGCTATTTTCGACCATTTTTCATTGCTGATGACATTTTTTTTAATCATTTAATGATTAACAAACTGCCTAGGTGAGAAGACAATTTTTGGCGAATATTATTGGTATCATTAAAAAGCTCTATATGTGCTGCATTCATTTTCCAAATATCTAAAAAATCCATCCATATATAAAAAATTTATGGCCAGTCACGCCGAAAGGGTCCACGCTGAACTGGGCGGTTCCCCCAATTAGGAATCAACAACTTGCTACCAAATTTACGATTTGTATTAATCTTCTTTTTTGACCCCAAACTTTTTTTTGGACTGGTTTCTTTTTTTAATTTACATCTAAACCCCTTGTTATACATACAGGAAAAAAAAATAACAAAAAATCTCCAACTAGTGTTTGCCGTACACGGCTTTTGAACAAAAAAATGACAATTTTTTGAGAAATTTTAAAATAAGTTTGAGAAAATTAGGCAAATGGGGGGGGGGGGGGTCCTGTGGTGCACAATGCCACCCGGGGAAATTTTGAAAATTTATGGCCGATTTCTTAACAGATTTTCCCAAAAATGGGCAATTGGTATTCTATTTTGAAAAATTGCAAAAGGATTGAATGAACGGTTAAAATTTTACCTTTTTTCACCTTTCCAAATTTTATTTTATTAATCTAATAATAAAAAAATATTTATTGTGATGAGAATCGTTTTTGATGAATCATTTCGCCCGTCGTTTTGTCCGTTTTTTTTTTGTACGATCCGTCATTTTACCGCACCCTCCACATTTTCCCAAACTGATAAATGAATAATTTATTTTACGAATAATTAACAACCAAACACATTAAATCACCCATCATTTAGTTAATTCGTTGTCCTCGTTTGTTTATCCAATGAAAGTGGTGAATCATTGTCCATTCTGCCCATCGCCGATTCGATTTTCCTTTTCCCTGCAATGGTCCGCCCAATGGTTCTCCAAAAAGCGATCACTCCGTTTCCATTTGTCTTATTCATTCATAAAACATTTGACGTTTATTTATTTATTGGAAATCCTAGGCTAAATTAGAAATATTGGAGCTAAAAGTTTTTAGAAAATTGGCATTGGAAATTTATTATTTTAAACCAGGGTTCTCATTCGTACTTTATTTCAAAGTACGTACTTTATTTTCGGCCTTTATGCTTTGAAAATTTGAAGGCGTACTTTATTCTAAAGATGTACTTTGAAAACGGCTTTTTGCCCAAAAATGTAAAAAATGTTCATTTTTACGCCAAAATCCATTTGCAAATCAGACCTAAACCCGGCGGCGCCTATCGGCACCACCGGACCCCCTTTACCTTAGATTTTCTCAAATTTACTCCAATTCAACTATTTTGTGCAAAATCTGTTACTAAAACACCCAAATTTTCAAAAATTTCCCCGGCGCGCCAATCGGCACCGCCTCCGCACCCCCCCCCCCCCGGTGAAAAATGCAGTAAAATTAATGAGTTTTTAGTTTAAATGAAATTTTAATGTGTACTTTGAATTACAAATTCCTCCCTTATGTACTTTGAAATCAGCTTGTCTGTACTTTGAAATCTAGTTCGGCCGATGAGAACCCTGTTTTAAACCGATTATTCTCTACCCTAGTCAAAAACTTTGAGAAAATATCTATGATCATAACTTTTGATGGTTATCGAAAAATGTATTTACTACGGAGTGATCAGGTCGATGCTATGCGTTAGTCAAAAACCTCATAATGGGCTTTAGTAAAAAACACCTAAAAGTAATTGCCACTCAATTAATGCCATTGTTCAACCCAGAAGAAGATATTTTTATTCATTGCAATTGCAAAATGGAGAAGAATTTTTATCCCATAAAACAGAAGAAAAAGCCGCAAAAAGAATAAAAATGGACAGGTCAGGAGCTGACGAATTTGATGAAAAAATGGGTAAAATGTTGAAAAAAGTGGTAGAAAAAGCAATGGAAAAGGCGAAAATTGAAAAAGATGGGGTACAATTTGAGCAGATGGATGACACTTCATCATCACAACATTCTTCATCTTCATCACCGGCTGAAGAAGCATTGGCATTGCGTTATCATCACATTGTATTGGAAAATGTGCCAATATATGGCATCAGTGATGCGGTGAGTTTTCATAAGAATAATTTATGAGGTCAATGGCACTTTAGCTGCTTTCTTTTTTTGGTAAAATGCATAAATTATTAAGAAAAGATTTGTTGTGGTTTCAGGGATGTCCTTGGCCAAACTCAAAAACCCGGCAAACCAGTTGAAAAACCCGGCAAAAATTTTCAAAAACCCGGCAAAAAACCCGGCAATTTTTTACGCCAATTCTTTAGTGTAAAAAACGTCAAAAAGATTTAAATAACATATTTATCACCACTTTTTACCTGTTTGAGAAAATTTGTCAATGAAAGAAGTAATTGTGAGCATTGGGGCATGAAATATTTGCATTGAATTTGATTGAAATTAGTGAGTTTAGCAAAGGTGTGCCGATACGGTTTCTCTCGTGTTCTTCAGAACAGAAAAGGCCTGATTTACAAAATGCATCAAAAAACCTCATTTTAGAAACTTTTATTCAAAAAGCGAAAAAAAAACTAAAAGGGGGCCGGTGGTGCCGAGAGGCGCCACCGGGGAAAATTTTTGAAAAAATGGATATATTTTGATAAGAAATTTTTACCAAAAAAGTACGATTTTTGTCAGTTTTTTGAGAAAAATTTTGAGTAAACATAGGCGAAAAGGGGTTCTGGTGGTGCGATAGGCGCCACGGGGAAATTTTTTGGGAATTTGCTAACGGATTTAGGCCTAAATGGCGTAATGTTCATCGAATTCAATAAAATGACTTAAAATAAAAAACCCGGCACGGACCCCCAAAACCCGGCAAATGCCGGGTTTCCCAGGCAAAAGGACATCCCTGTGTGGTTTTAAAAAAATGTGACCCCAAACTTTGGTATCTTCCTTAGGCTTTCAAGAGAAAATGAAACCTCTGACAGCGTAATCTACTCTTACAATAATGATATTTGATATGAAGTCTTAAATGGAGCCAAAAAAATCTAAAAATTAAAAATTGTAATTATCTTTTTAATTTTATAGATCGAAGACGAAGCTTTTCTTGGATTTGTGGATGAAAGCACTAATTTTGAAAGCCATTTTAAACAAATATTTGGCGTAACCAAACAAATGGAAAAGGAATTTGAGCAATTAAAAAGCCATTTTATTCAAACATACGAAATTCATCTTGGCCTTTTGCATTTGATGAGAAAAAAATGGCATTGTGCCAATGCCAAAGTTCAAATTCAAAATGAATGCGACAGACTGCGCCGGTATTTGGACATTTTCTATGAATATTTGTTCAGAGTGCGATTCAGACCAAACAGCCGAAATCTTGTTAACGTTTTAAGCTTAATGAATATTTTAGCAAAATTTTATTTTGGCAGAAAAAACGGACAAATTTATCAAAGGGAAGACGTGGAGCAATTGTCATTAGCTCTGCAATTATTAAATGAGAATGAATTGAATTATCACTTAAACTCAGCAGTTAAATATTCGGGTTAGCCTGTCATTTAAAATAGGTGGTGCTAGGTCGTTTGTTAAATCCGCCATTTTTTACTAATTTTCCGAACATAATCCGTCATAACTTTGTTCAAAAGCAACTAAATTAAACAATCTTGATAGCATCCGATAGCATTAGATTAGTACTATTTAGCCATACAGATTTCAAAAAATTTGATCAAGTTTTAAGTAAGCCATGACCATCAATGTGAAAAAATAATAATTTTTTGTCCATTTTTTTTTAGCTTAATCCAATTTTTTGAAATTTGGACGATTAATAGAGCTAATTAAGAGCAATCGTACGAAATCAAGATTGTTTAATTTGGTTAATTTTAGGCAAAGTTATATCAAATTATGTTCGAAAAATCAGTAAAAGATGGCGGATTTAACATACGCCATAGTGGCGGAATTTAACAAACGTCCCAGCACGAAATAGGTGATAAAACAAATTTTTGATTTTAGAAATTACAAAAGATGCATTCCATTACGATGCTTTAAAATTAGCGATTGCATCAAAAGATGGAAGCCAATTAAATGCTAGTAATTTGGAAGGTACTAATTTCTAAATTTACCATATACATATAATAAAAAAGGTAACTTTATTCAAAGTTGAGGCTTTATTAATAATTTTGAAAGTTTCTTGAAGATGGAGGTCCTCCGGAGGTGATAATAAGCGCCGTAGGGAAAATATTTAGATTTTGATATTTTTGTTAATGTCAGTTTTGAGAATTTTTTTGCGAAAAAATAGCCTATTAAGACAGAATACAAAATTTAAAAGTTTTCCATTAATCAACAAAGTGCATTCTTTATATACAACCGAGGTCTACCCTCTTCGAAGAAATATGTATTTACAAATTTCAAAAAATTTTTGATCGATTAAGTCCGTGAATTTGGGGTAGTCGTATACACAAAATCAAATATTTGTTTGTTTCCCTGTAGCCTTATTACGATATGTTTTTGACCAAAAATTAAAAGAAATGCATGAAAAATGGATGAACTTGGCACTCGAAGAAAGGGCCAAAATGTCGTCTGGCTACACCAACAAATTTTCTTCCTTCATCATGTCACCATTTACGAACATAGTGCTGCTTTAATGTGCTTCTCACATCATAATGTAATCAGAAAGAAGAGACTTTTGTTTTTTTGGTCTATTCAATTGCCCTCTGTTGCTGATGAATGATGAATTTTCTCCCTCGAAAATTCTCTTTAAATTGTTTTGTTTCATAAGCAATTATAGTGTGAGACATTTTTGTTAACCAATGTTTCTATATTTGTCTGAAACTCCACCAACATTGTATTTAAGCGACCATTTTTGCCGCAGGGGGAAGTTTGGGCACCGGGAAGTTTGGGCACCAGAAAATCCAGGATAGGACATATAAAGAGTAGTACACTACTCGAAACTTAAAATTTCTCGAGTCGAGACTCAGACCTAATTATAAAATTAAAAGCAAATATCTATTTTTATTTTTTTCATTAATTAAAGTTTTTGGCAAATTTATAGTAATATATATTGTGGCATTTTTCCGATTGTTACAGCACGATTGAGCATGGAATTATATATTTTTTAATTTTTATTGCTTTTTATTTTTTAAAATTGGCTTTATGTGCCCAAACTACCTGGTGCCCAAACTTCATGT
Organism: Heterodera filipjevi; assembly: GCA_039877585.1. Classification (NCBI taxonomy): domain Eukaryota; kingdom Metazoa; phylum Nematoda; class Chromadorea; order Rhabditida; family Heteroderidae; genus Heterodera; species Heterodera filipjevi. The sequence continues at coordinate 2,550,413 of JBDPZO010000005.1, read as the reverse complement.
CGCCATTTTTGCGCCTCCTAATACCTTTTTAAAGCCAACTGAAACAAAGTCAAGGTGCCTTAAAAAGGGCTCTAAAAAGACGCACCTCTTTTTTCGCATTTGTTCATAGAGTCAAATAAAAAAATATTTCTGAGCATATTTCCGAAGTTAATTTTTTGCTATATGTTAAAGCTTCGCGAAGAAAAAAATAAAATTTATGTTTTTGAACTGTAACAACTCAGATCACTTTAAACCACTTTTATCGTGTAGAGCATAGTCGATTAACTATTGTAAATTTTTGGCTTTTTTGGCTCCACCCCCCAAACTGATCAGAAAAAATCGATCAAAGTTCCGAAAATCGATCAAATATAAGGGGCGTAACTCGAAAAGTTTTTGAAAATTTTTGACGTATAAAAGACCATTCGATAGCTCTTGAAAAGCTCTACAAAAATGCCCAGAGAAGATTTTTATTTGGGTAACCCCTGGCAAATTATGGCCCTGGGACTGAAGTGTCCCGCTGAACTCAATTTTTGGTTCTTAAAAAAATGAAATTTTACAAAAAAAAAATTTCTTCAAAAATAATAGGGTAGGACGGGCGGTGGGGGTCAACTCGGCGCCAATAACTCGGCGCCGCTAACACGGCGCCAACTCAACTCGGCGCCACCAACTCGGCGCCAGGCTCAACTCGGCGCCACCCAACTCGGCGCCAGCTCAACTCGGCGCCAAGCCCCAAAAATATATTTTATTTTTTTGGCTACGGAAATAATTATTGACAAAGACTTTTACACATCCAAGTGGTTTTTACGAAACACAGTTCCGCGTCCAAACAAAAGTTTCTTACAATCAAAATAAACCGCTTGAAAAGAAGGTAATTTAAAAAAAAAAAACCAACTCTAATTTTTAAAAATTTTATATTCAAAACTAGGGGTTAGGTTCATCTTTTCAAGCGTTATATTGATTGGACGTTTTGGTGATGTGAGGCGGAAAAAACCCTATTCGTACTTCCCGATTCGTATTGTTTTGAGTGGGAGCGCAAGACAGCGGAGGTTAGACAGTCCTTAAAACCTAAAGTGCGAAAGTGCATTCACACAAATCTCATCTCAAAAATTTTGAGACAACATGGTTTATTTTCTCATGTTTATGATCAACTGCACGGGTAGAGTACGCCATGATGGAACCAGAACTCAACTCTTTTTTTTTTGACCTAGGGTATTGGAACAAATTTTGGGATTGGTACGATTTTAACCCGTTGAGTATTGTGGAGTTTTTGGTCAGATGCTTCGCGAAAGTATCGAATGAACGAATAAATGAATACTTATGATTTTTTGATAAATGATAATTATCGGAAGCCCATCTAAACTCTAAGGAATATTCTTTTTTACAGCTTTTTTATGCATTTTTCAAATATAATTGTTGGGTAAAGGGAAGCCACCCATGGCGCCGAGTTGAGTTGGCGCCGAGTTGAGCTGGCGGCGAGTTAAGCTGGCGCCGAGTTGTGTGGCGCCGAGTTGAGTGGCGCCGAGTTGGCGGCGCCGAGTTACTAAGGTAAAAGGGGTCCGGTGGCGGTAGGGGTCAGTTCCGTCTGGCCAGTTCCGTCTGAGCCGGTTCCGTCTGGCCAGTTCCGTCTCGCCAGTTCCGTCTCGCCAGTTCCGTCTTAGTGCTTTAGGAGCCGGTTCCGTCTCGCCAGTAAAAAACTTCCAAAAAATTTAAAAATTTAATGTAAATTTTGAAAAATAAAAACAAAAAAATAATTTAAGCCTAGTTTGTTAATATAAAAATGAAATTTAAAAAAAATTTCTTTTAACTTTGGCACAAAATCTGAAATTTTGAAAAAATTCGAAGGCTGTCCGCATTTTTGAAAAACTAACCCATTTTACTTCATTTTTTAGACCTAACCACCTTATTTTTTTGGAAAAAGTAATTAAAAATTCTTTAGGCTCAGAAAAAAAACTAGGCTTGGATTTAGAAAAAACTAGGGGGTTGGGTTTTCAAAAAAAATCTAGGGGATTATTTTTTTTTAAACTTGGCAAAAATTTAAAAATTTCTAAGGCTAGTCCACAGTTGATTACTTTTCCACTTCGTCGGTTCGCAGTATGCTGTTTAAAAATAGATTTTATTTTAAAAGTAATTGAAATTTCATTTTTATATTAACAAACTAGGCTTAAAAAAGTTTTCTACTGGCGAGACGGAACCGGCCCCTAAAGCACTAAGACGGAACTGGCCCCAGACGGAACTGGCCAGACGGAACTGACCCGTTTCGTCCGGCGGTGCCGATAGGCGCCGCCGGGAAAATTTTTAGAAATTTGGGTCTGATTTGCAAATGGATTTTGGCGTAAAAATGAACATTTTTTACATTTTTGGGCAAAAAGCCGTTTTCAAAGTACATCTTTAGAATAAAGTACGCCTTCAAATTTTCAAAGCATAAAGGCCGAAAATAAAGTACGTACTTTGAAATAAAGTACGAATGGCACCCCTGCGTTAAAATGATTACCTAGATGAGTCAGAGAAGAGATGGATGTAAATAATAAGAAAACATTATTAGGTAACATATTCGCTTTTCATCATTCCCTGTTCCATTATACAACCAAAGTTGCAGTAAACAAACATATAAGCAATAATTAGCAATTATATTTTCTAACGAAAATTATTCCTGCCTATTTCATTTATTTGTTTGTATGCGGCTTTTTAAAAAAATTACTCATTGCCGAAGAATCACTGCCGAATTGCCATTGCCGAATTGTCCACTGCCGCATTGTCGTGCTAAATATTTTGTCACTTTCCTTCCCATTTCAGTCCCGCATCTTACCCTCCGTTTTTGTCATTCATTCTCAGGTTAACATCCAATTTGCGGAATGGATTATATATATTTTTTTGTTTTAGACTTTCTTTCTATATTTCCTTTGAATTCTATTCTGCCAAATAAATTTCGTCTGCTCAGTTTATTATTTGGGTTTTTGAGGACAAAAGCGCCAAAAACAAGCGAAAATAATTAAGCAATTTTTCTAATTTTATTTTGTCTATTGTACGCCATTTGGTGCGACTGCTTACAGTATAAGACGGCAATGGCGCAGGAGTGTCCATGCAAGAGCACCGGGCAGATGAGTAATTGACGGAATAGGCGGAGCAGCACCTGCACCAGGCAGTGCACCCACCAGCAGCCGATGGCATAGCGCTAGCGGCAATTGCCGCAACAGCGAGTTTGATTGCCAAGACCGGAAGACCAACCACCACCCGCCGGTTTAGTTCGGTGGCCGTTTGCTTCAGTCGCTTAAAATATATAATTTTTAATTTTAAATAAATGCTATTTTTTAATTAAATATATTTGAATTATTCTGTTTTCATAAACTAACGCGCTCCATTGGCTGAGAGCGTCAAATGAAACAAAACGCCAAGCGAAACAAAAGCGAATTAATAAAAAAGGGATGTTGAAAAAGAATGCGTAGGTATCTGTGCTTACCTGAAAAGAATGAAAAAGGCTGTTTTTCAAAATTTAAAAAAGCATATTCATTAAAACTTGGTTCCTTTTTAATTTTAGGATAACTAAAAATCTACGATAATTTAGAATATATAAAATAATGAAGAAAGAAATATTTAACAATTGAATAATTGAATAAATCTAACGAATTATAAACGCTTCAATTTTGACATTTTCATGGGCTGGGCCAAAAATCAATGGTTTTAAATCAGTTAATTAAATTTTAATAAATCCTATCAAAGCAATTTGGTGAGTTTTTTCATTGTTCATGTTTATGATCATTGATTATCGCAATTAATTTTATATAAATTTGTGATGACAAGTAAATTTATTTTTATATCCATAAGAAATGGTTTTGGTGAATTTAGAAATTATGCTCATTGGCTATATGTAGGGATGTGATTTTTAGGCAAATGCCTAAAATTTTTGCGCACTTGTAACGTTGAGATAAGCACAAAAAACGGTTTTAGCTTGGTTTGGTGCTTCTAGGATCAACTTTATAATGCCTATTTTTGCCTATTTTGAATTTTTTGTGCTTAATGCCTAGGCGCCTATTTTTGTGCCTATTTCGGCATTTTTGGTGCCTTTTTTCAAGATTTTGAGTAATTTCATAAAGAAAATGCCATAAAAATGAAAAATAGACCCCCTAAGATGGGCTTTTAAAATTTAAAAAAAGTATACCCTTAAAAACAGGAACTTTTTCTTAAAAAAAGTCACCCCTAAAAGTCAATTTTTTTTTGGCAAATATGTAACTTTTTTTAATCTTTCCCCATTCCATTTGAATGAGTTTTACGCCGGAAAACCTCGAAAAATTTCTGATTTGACCATTTTTACTGCTTAAAAATCGTAAATAAAATTTTTTTGTACCTATTTGATGTTATTTTGGCATTTTTATTTAGATATTTTCGTACATATTAGGGGATTTTTATGCATATTTAATACATATTTCGGCATTTTTTAATACATATTTTGCGATTTTTCTTACATATAAATCGCATCCCTACTTATTATGATCATTTGCTTTTAATATGAGCTAAATAAATTTTTATAAATCCTATCAAAGCAATTTGGTGAGTTTCGGTTCACCCAGGCATCGCTCAACTTCATCTCGTATGCTCCGCCGTTTTTAAAATTATAAACTCAAAATTTTTTCATCAAATCACTTAGTTTTGATGGTACAAGCAAGCTGAAATTTTTACCAAACATCCTCCCCATAATATTAAGAATAGCACCAAAATTTATAAAGTTGCTGATTAAAAATAATAAAAACATAAGCTCGATCAGATCACTCCTTCATGGTGATCTGAAAATAGCTTGAAAACAGGTAAATTCGGAAAAAAATCCAAGGGGGTAAAGAATGGAATTCTTCTTTGCAGAAAACAAAAATGATAGGCAGAAAAAACACAAAATTTCTGATAAGCGTGTAGAGGAAATCCTATAAAACTTTGATTCTGGTTGGTTTTACGGATATTATAACATTTTACGGACCTATTATCATTAGAGATGGCAATTATATAGAAATAAAATCGCGAAACATAGCCATAAAAGACGGTTTAAAATCGCGAAATATGGACATAAATATGGAAAAATGCCAAAATATGGGAAAATATGGACCAAAATCTGAGCAAAAAATTGCCGAAATGCCCTAAACTACAAAAAATGCACTAAAAACCAAGGGTAACGAAAAAAAAAACTTGGAAAATGGCTATTTTAAGCAAAGACAAAAATTTTTCTATTTAAAATTTATATAGAAATATAAAAAATTAGGCGAGAAAAATTTTCGTTTATGCGGTTTAATTTTAAGAATTTTAGCCAAAGCTTGCCAAAAAATTTAATTTTTTCATTTTTTCGTGGTACTTTTTCAATAATTTTTACAAGTTGGTTCTTAGGTATATATTTTTCGTTTGGGAAAATGGGACCCCGTAAAAGTTATGTAACTCATCAAATGTTAAGGGACGTGTAAAATGACCAGCAGGGGCACCTAAAGTGAAAATGGGACGGATTAAAGACACATAAAATGCGGTCGGCCTCAGTTCGGCGCGGCCAACTTTGAGAAGCCATATCTAAGTCTGCAAATTCAAATATTATTCAGAAAGCTCTATATGTGCTGCATTCATTTTCCAAATATCTAACCCTATTAGTTTGAGTTCGCCGTTTTATTTTATATCTCGCAGCATATTGGCAAAATTGATTAAATTTGGCAAAAATGTTTGCCCCGATTTATTGAAAAAATCTCGAAAAAATATTTTCTGTGCATTGAAACGTTAACAATATTCAGGGAAAATGAAAAATATGATGATGTATTGTATGCAAATATAATATACCCATGCATACGTAGCGAAAAAAAATGTCATGGCATATAATGGAAATGAGCAGCATTAGCATAAGCTATTCTTTATGTGATTTTTAAAATAAAAATGCATAATGAATTATTTAATTTATATTTTAGGATGAAACAACTTTCTATTATTTATTTATTTTTTGCCATTTCATATGTTTTGGCACAATCATACGAATGGGATTTAACCGTCTCACAAAAAAATGTCCAAATTTATGCACAATTTATTGAAGACATCTATAAAAATTTGGCCACTAAAATGCCATTTTCTAATTATTGTTTTTACGATAATTTTATTAAATACGCTTCAGAAATGGCCCATTTCCATTTGGTGGAGTACAAAAACAGTGCCGAAGTTTACCATGCACAAAACTACTTGAAAACGAAACCGTTTTTCCTCTTCGAAAAAGTTGAATGGAATTGGGCATGCGAATTTCACGCCAAAATATTTTGCCCTGAGAATCCGTTGCCCAAGAAAGTGATTGGCCAAATTTTGCTGCTGACCTTTTCATTTGCTGCACGACTTCTCTTAAGTTCATAGTCAGTTTTTAAAAATTTAATTTCATTTAATATTTAATTATTGCATAAAATAAATTATTTTTTAGCATTGAATTCAGTCATTTAATGTTGGCCTATGGACATGAAAATTACGGCGAATGGAAAATTCAAACGCTTTTATCCGCCTTTAAACTTTTATCCTCCAATTACAGAAACAACGAATATGAATATGGGTATGGCAAACAAAGAACGACAAACCCAAAGCGGGGGTGGGGTTATTACTAGGGATGGCACTTTTAGGTTTTTACTATTTTTTCTGCTACTTTAACTCGACAAAAAATGCACGAAAAACACATTTTTTGTTTGAAAAACTTTCGTTTTAACGCCCCTATGTGACCCTAGGAATCCCTATTTCGGATGTTCGCCCCTAAAAATCCCTATTTTGAGTGTTCGCCCTTAAAATAAGTTTTTATCCCTATTTTGGCGTTTCGCCCCCTATTTTCGCCCCTATTTCGTGATTTTTTAAATTTGGCAAAGGAAAATTACTAAATAACTATCCAAAATGCCCAAAATTCAATCAAAATCTGCATTTATGCGCGACTGGACCAAAAAAAAAGAAAAATGAACCCCTAAGGATTGGCCAAAAAAAATTTCAAAAAATAAACCCCTAAGAAACTACTTTTTATAAAGCAAAAAATTTTGGCCCAAAATTTGTCAATAAGTTTTTTTTAAACAAAAATTATTACTAAAATATTTGCAAGGACTTTTTGCTCGAAAATCTCGAAATGTACCTCATTTACTAACTGCAATCAATGAATAAAATTGTTTGCCTTAATTTTAACTTATTTACATAGGAAAACAGCAATTTTAATAAATTTCACCCCTACATTTGAACTTTTTCGCCCCTATTTCGCGGATTTTTTGCCCCTATTTAGGTCACTATTTTGGACTTTTTCGCCCCTAAAAATCCGGACCTAGTTATTAGTAGGGATGGCACTTTTAGGCATAAAAAATGGTCAAAAGGCGCCTAAAAAAGGCAGAAAACATTCCAAAAAAGCAGCATAAAAATTTTTATTTTGAAATCTCTTTGTTTGTATTTATATAAATTTATATTTTATTAAAAATAAATTTAGGATTTTTTCGTTTGAAATTTTTAAACTTTTCGACGATAGAATAACTGCTCAAGAAGCAAAAATAAACATAAAATCATCGGCAAATAAACAATTCATTGGTACAGCGATTAAAATAATATATATATTTTTTTTGAATTTCCATTTGAGTTCTGTTTTTTATGTTTATATTTACAGAAAATTTCAAATTTTTCCTGAATCTTTCCGATTTTTCTCTGACATTACACGAAGTTTATGAAGTGCTGGATACAATTTTACATGAAGAACAAATGGAGAACATGGACAGAAATGACAACAAGAAAAGTGTTGTTCACCATGAAAATGGATCATCGCCCGAAGTGCTCACTTTCGTCAAAAAATATTTTGCAACAAAAATGGACAGAGCGAATGTATCAGCATCATCATTATCATTGAAACAGCGCTTCAATAATTCAAAGCCAAGGCCCATTGGCACAATTGCCAATTGTGTGCGTCTCCATTTTGGCGTGGCATTATCCGACGGTCCACTAGCATTCAGTATGTGCGCGATTCAGTGGTCCTGAAAATGGCAACCAGTATCATCAATTTTTTTGTTGAATTTTTGCAATAAGAAAAGAAAATTGTTCCAAATTTCTGGGCCACTGGGCTTTGACGCCCGTGTTTTGGCGCCAGACTCGTTTAGGGTTTTGTAACTTTTTTCTTCGTGAACCAACTTCAATAAATTCGGTATCATTCGAAGGCTCTTCATTTTGCATGTTAAATGAGGTCAAATGAATTAAAAAAACAGACCAAAACTATCTTTTTTTCTACGGGAAAAGAGCAATTTTAGGGAAAATTTGTTAATAAAAATGGTCGGTTCTTTTCTGTTTTATGACCCCCCCCCCCCCCGAAACTTTCAAATAAAAATTCGTTTCTAGGGTAATTTGGGGCGCTGATCACGAATATGACCTTAGTTTTCCAAAATTCCGACTCCCGAACCCGAATTCGAACAAAACCCCGACTTTTATAGTTGGCGTACAAAACATATTTCTAGGGTTTTTGGGGTCGCTGAACACGATTCCGGCATCCATTTCGACCAATTTCGAACCCCGGAAACCGCACTCCAAGAATAAATCGCAAAATAAAATTTTGGCGCTATATGAAAAGTCACCATTTTTGAAACCGAAGGGGGGACCCTTCTGACTTTTTTGACAATTTTTTTTTGTTTTGTTTTTTTTTGCACAAAAAAGTGCTTCCAAATGTATTTTCTTAGTGCGGTTTCCGGGGTTCGAAATTGGTCGAAATGGATGCCGGAATCGTGTTCAGCGACCCCAAAAACCCTAGAAATATGTTTTGTACGCCAACTATGAAAGTCGGGTTTTGGTTCGAATTCGGGTTCGGGAGTCGGAATTTTGGAAAACTAAGATCATATTCGTGATCAGCACCCCAAATTACCCTAGAAACGACTTTTTATTTGAAAATTTCGGGGGGGGGTCATAAAACAGAAAAGAACCAAATGGTCTTAATGCAGGGCTTGGATCGGCAAAGTCGGTTTCAAATGGACGGATACGGTGATTTCAAAAGACATAAGGGGAGAAATTGTGAATTCAAAGGACGCATCAAAATTTATTCGAATGGTCTGTATTTTTCGCCAGAATGCATTTTTTCAAGATTTTCTTGTTTCCCGTCAGCATTTCCGTCTCGACTTATGTGATGCCGAAATCTATTTCAATACATTCGGACACCATCAATTCGGCGCTCACGATTCGGCGCCAGACTCGTTTAGAGCTTTGTAACTTTTTTCTTTGTTGACCAAATTTTACAAGTTCTATATTTATTGAAAGCTTTAAGTGTTTCGGAGGTATGAATAAGCAATTTCTAAGCGATTGACCAACTTTTAAAAAAGTTACAACTTTAAGAACACAAAAAAGGCAGAATTTTTGTATATTTTGGTTCATAACTTTCTTATAGGTGGGTAAATTTTTTTAATTTTTAGAGCACTAATAGAGTCCATAAGCAGCCTTCGAAAGACACTAAGTTTAAAAAATTTGGTTGCCTAGGAAAAAAGTTATGGCGCCCGAAAGTTGGCTGGCGCCGAATCGTGAGCGCCGAGTTGTAGTGTACCGTATACATTTATCGTATATTTACAGATTTGAAAGTGTTCCATTCGGAATTTGATAATTTCGCACTGTTCAAAAGTTCAAATGAATGCCCAAATGTTCATTATAAGCAACGCTCGAATAGACTACCGGGTGGCGTCATCTTTAGGTAAATGCTATAAACACAGGGCTCCCAAATGAAAAATTTTTCGGGTCAAAAAACCTCATTTTAGAAAATTTTATTCAAAAAGCAACAAAAAAAAAAACAGTAAAAAGGGACGGCCGGTGGTGCCGACAGGCGCCACGGGGAAAATTTTGAAAAATTGGGTGTATTTAGGTAACAGATTTTGCCTCAAAAATGATTATATTTTAGGGTTTTTGCCAATTTTGCACCAAAAAAACCCGATTTTGTGAGTTTTTAAGAAAAATTTTAAGAAAACAACGCGAAAAGGGGTCCAAAAATGGCCGGTTTTGAGGAATTTTTTTCAAAAAATCCAAAAATTATCATCATATTTCCAAAAAAAAAAAACCACAAAAATCATCAAATCATCATTTCAAAAAAAAAAATCATCATTGATCCCTTCAAAAGTCACAAAATCATGATAAATCCTCACATTTGGGAGCCCTGTATAAACATAAATCAGCAACAGTTGGGGTTTTTGTCCTTTCGCATTTCGAATATTCTTCACTTTTTCGGGTCAAAATGCGAAGATTTAACTTTTTGAAAGAATTATCAGTAAAAATATACTAAATAGGGAATATTTTTTCTTCACAAATTTAGCCATTTTTTGCAAAGAATCCATATTTATGTATTCCTTTTTTTTTTTAATTTTCTTCCACAAATATTAGCGAGAACGCAAAAATGTTGTCATTTTTGCACCAAAATCCTAAAATTATGGTATTGACACACCTAGAAAATTTGAAAGAAAATTTTTAATAACAAACGACTTTTCCTACTTTGCCTTTTAATTATCATTTAACATTTTTGGTTTACCCTTTTTTGTTTTTTAATTTGCAATATAATATTTATAGACACAAAAAATGATTTTGCCATTTTATTTTAATAGAAGTACACCGATTGAGCATCAATTGTTTGGGGAATTGATAAGCAATTACACATGGGCAATCAGAATGGATTCAAACCGATACAAAGGTTAAAAAGGGGTCAATCATTTAAATTTAACGAATTTATTTAACAATATATATTAATGCATTTTATTATTTTTATTTATTTAGCGGTAAAACAATTTGCTGAATCATTACGCAAAAGTGTCCAAAGCGAATTGATCTTCAACAAAAATGATTGCTCTTACAATTTTAAACATAAAATGAATAACAAATTCCAATTTTTGTTAAGTATTTTACAAAATATTGAGGATACAGAAAATTACGAACTTTTGTTTAATTTATCAAATGCTTTTGACCAAAATTCAGAATCAAATGGGCAAAAGATTTCAATTCTGAAAGAACTTTTGATGGGTTTAAACGGAATAATTGACGAATACAGTTGCATTTATTTATATCCGAAATATGAGAACATTATGAAAAAATTTGGACCAATTTTATTTGAAACACTTCAAAAAAGTAACGCCAAAGTAAAATATGACGAGAAAAATCAGACGATGTCATTGCCATTGGAAATGGGCGAATATTTGCTGGGACGACTCAATGCCTTCATTAAAATTTATTCATTTTAAGTGAAAAAAGTAAATCAATTTTAATTTTATCCAATTTTTAGGACATCGGAAATCTGCCGAATTGACCATGATTTGGATTTTGTAAGAACATTGGAAAACATTGTGACAACAGACAATTTCGAGTTAATAAGGCGGAGAAAGTCAATTAGTGTCGAAGAGAACTCCGACCTATTCGGATTGCTTTTTTCATTGGCATTTCGCCTATCATTGAAAAGCGAAAGGGCCGATTTGGCGAGACAATATTCAAAGACATTCGCAATCGCTTACCAATGCATTAAACTGTCTGATGAAAGGTAATGAAATGGTAACTGTTTAATTGAACAATTCTTTTCTTCTTTAAAGTACCTTTCAACTTGATATCAAAAACCAAAATGGAAGCTTCGAAATTTATTTACCAAATTGGAAAGTGCCATTTTATTGGTTCAAAGGAAGTGTGGAGCGATTAAAAGAACAATTAAAAATAAACAATGGTAAGTGGCATAATCATCATTTTATTTTATAAAAATTAAAGTGGCTTATAATCGTGGAGATTCTCAAACTTATGACTTTTCCTTAAAGGTTTTCTAATTTTATCAATTGGCATGGTCTAACTTGGGTTAGATTTCAGAATCGGGGTCAAATTCAACTCTAAATGCTCTAGTTTTGGACTTATAGCTCACTGTTTTCACTTTTTTGAGCTTCTCCAATTCTGTTTATTTTGTCTGATAGGTTGTTGGCCTGTCAACTTTGAATTAGTGCGACAATTTTTATATTTTTACTAGGGTATTTTAGCACGGGACCGGTGTGGGGATTCCCCGGTTTTTTAGGTCCCGGTTTTCAAAATGAAGCCAAGCCCCGGTACCGAAATTTGTGTCCCGGCGGGACCGGGACAAACCAGGCAAAATCAATTTTCGAAATTGAAAAATAAAAAAATTTTGGGGGGAAGGAAGGAGGAAAATAAGGTTAATTTAGACTTTACCAATTACTTTATCTATTTATTTTTGATGGATTAAAAGTGTTGAAGACGATTTGTGAATTTAAAGAAAATTATTGAGAACATTTATCGTTTTCAAGAAAAAAAAAAGTGTAATTGGAAAAAGCCACGACTTTGTTCCAGTCCCGGTTACAAATCCTAGGCCTGGAAAATCCCGGTCCCATGGTACCCTAATTTTACCATCGAAGTTTTCTCTTTCACAAAGCAGAATTTTTTGTCCTAAAATCACGCGAAATATAAAAAAAAAATATATTTTTTTTGAAATTCCTTATTTTTCCTCAAACAAATTATTTTTTGAAACGAGTTAAAATGCGCTCCTCTTTCGAATAGTGCAGGTCCTGTACTAATTCGAAGAAAGTATTCATTTGATGCTAAACCGTCACATATTTAATTTCCTTAAGATTTCTTTGCGTAATTAATTAAATTTTTCTATTAAAAATATTATATAGAGTCCGTATTTAAAAGGATAAAAAAATCGAAAAATTTTCATGAAATATGGTCAAAGATTGTTGCAAAAATATGCAAGTCCAAACAAATTCCGGCTCTAGTAACCAAAAAGCAAATAAAAAATTACAGAAAAAACTCAATTTGTTCTTAACTGTACCAAATTCACAATGTCAACATATGAAATTTTGAAAATGGCGAAGAAAGTTGGCGAAATTGAAAATGAGAAGGCATTCGAAAATATTCAAAAGGTCGGAAATGATAACGACTTGGAATCTGATTTTGAAGCAGAAAAGGGAATAAATTTACAAAATGAAGGTAAAGAAAGCGCGGAAAATTGTCATCATTTTTTAATTGACAAATCGGACCCAACAATTTTCACTGAAATTGTAAAATATTTAACGAGCCAAAATAAACCGAAAGAAAAAGTGATAAATGAAAAGAAAAAAGAATTTTGTGTTTTGGCACATTTTGTTAAAGAAAAAATTGAGGAAATTGGGGAGGAAAATGAAATTCCAATGGAAAAGGAAAATGAAGAAAAAGAGAAAATGACAGAAAATGAGAAAAACAAAAGGCAAAGTGAAGAAGAATCAATTGGAGTGACTGTTGGAAGATTCATTTTGGCAAGAGAAAAATTTTGCAAATCGTAAGAAGAAAATGGCAAATATAAAGAAATTATACAATAATAAGTTCATCATTATTACATTATTATTATTATTATTATATTATTATTATTATCACATTTAATAATAAATCAAATAAAAATTTGAATGCACTAATTTATATAATTTTAGAGAAGAAATTGAACTTGAAATGGATTTACATGAAGATCTTTTGGATATAGTTAAAGTCATAAGAACCGAATATGAGCCACTCGAAAGTATTTGAATAAACATTGAAAGTTTTATATTTAAAAAGCAAAGCTTCAGATTTGATTCAAATTGTTCCCGTTATTATTGCTCAAATTGAAAAAATGCTCCAAAATTGTGATTGGAATTTTGTGAATTTCAATTATACCCATATTCTGGAATGGAATTTATTAAAATATTATCTGAACAAAATTGGAGAAAATCAAAAATGGGAAGAAATGGACAAAATGCGAAAAAAATGGGAGAACCTGTTCGACGAATGGTATTTTGAGAAGGAAAAGTATGACGAAGAAACGATGATAAAAAAGATGAAAGAAGTGATCGAAGATCTGATCGGGAAGTTACGGGAAATTAATTAGAGAATCAAAGGCAGCGAAATTATTGTAATAGAAGTAAATTTGACCACCCCCTCCCTTTGCTAATTGACCCCCTATTAAAAAAAAATCAAACCCTGTCAATGTTATCATTAAAGTGAATGCCGAATAAAAGGAGTAATTTTTTTTTGTCCCACGTCGCCAGGTCAGTCCCATTGGCGACCATAAAACCGCGTTGTTGTTTCCATGATCTAAAAATTGATTTTCATCTATTGATCAACTTTGAATTCCCATTTTAATATTATTGAATAAAAAAAGGACTATTTTTATTTTGTCATTAATCAAAATTCTTCTGTATTATAGGGCACAAAATGTCTAGGAAAATAAGGAATTCCTTTTTCAATTAATTGGCATTGTCATAAAATGATATACTTTCAAAAATATTGTTGAAACGGTCATTGGCGAAACGGGCATTGTCAAAACGTCCGGCCAATTTAAATTATGTCGTCTTGAACGAGGAAAGTTGCACATCATCCTCTTCATTTGTGCATGTAATGTCAAATTTAAACCTCGGTTTCTAATATCTCAAAAAATTGGCAATCGTTTAAATTTTCAAGGACTCAACCAAGTTCAGCTAAAATCGCCTTTTGATTTTTGTTTTCATTTCTAATTTCGTTTTTAATAATTTTTTGCTTAAAAACTTTCCTAAAAAGGCAAGTTTTTGGCAGGGTAAGAGAATATATAGTTTCTTTTTTTGTTTTTGTAAAAAAATTTTATTAAATTCTTCAACTCTATCTTACGTTAAATGATTATCTCCCATTTTGATCAATTTTTCATTTCTTTCTTAATCCATTGAATTCCCTCCTCCGCCGCTCAATTCTTTTTCCCATTTGTTCTCCTCACATATACTTTTCATTTTATTTGCTTCCGCTTTTACTCTCCTCTCTTTTTCAATTCCTTTGTTTGGCATTTTAAATTGCCAAAAATAGCATCATTGGTAACGCATGCGTCGACTGTGGCGGTAATTCAATTGAAGTTGCAGGTTTTTCATTTATTTTTTATGAATAGAATTTGCGAGCTCCATCCAAATGCCTGACCCATCCCCTGACGGGTCGAAGCCCCTACCTATGTATTATATATATTAGTTTACGGGAAATTAGACACCGATCCACAAATTAAATTTATATTTTGATGTAAGAAAAGTTTTCTTTTTTTAATGCTAACGATGAAACAACAATATAAAAATGCACAAACTTATATTAAGGAACCTTTTTTTGATTGATTTGCTAATTTTCATTTCGAGTCTTCGCTCTCATTATTAGCATTAATAAAATTAAATTTTTCTGGTCATTAATTAAAAACGACCTTTTTAAAATTGTTTTATTTTTTTCGAAAGATGGGGGAGGGGGAGAAGCAAATTCCTTTAAATCTTCCAGCCTTGCGCCGTTTAGTTAATAAAAAGTCTGTTTTTTTTTGAAAATCCCTGGCTCACCTGCTCCCCATCCGTTGTAGGGCCATCACTGCCGATGTAGCCACGGGTCCGTAAACGCATTCAAATTAAAGAAATTTTTTTACGACATTTAATTAACAGCCCAATCAGACCAGTCGATTTCTTATTAAAACGTATCCTAAAGGCACAAATTTTTAAAAAGGAATTAAAAATTTTTATTTTTATTTAGCAACCCGTGTTTCTTACGAAGAAAGGGAGCATCTAAGAACAAAGAGTATTGTTGCGCTTGCCCTGGAAATAATCCGTTCTGTCGAGCTACCTCAGAACGAAATAAGCGTAGCAGTTTTAATTGAAGCGTACAATACCCTAAGCTGGGTATTTTCGGGCGTCAAACAGAAGATGAACGGTAAGTTAATTGCTTTAATAAATTATTGTAGATTCCTGCTGAAGTTCTTACATTGTGAAATTAATAAAATACATTCATTTAAAAGCCTCCATCGTGCCTTCATTTTCTTTTTTTGCCATTTTGGAGCCGTTTTTTAAACAAATCTTTATATATATATATATATATTGGTTAAATATAAATTTATAAAATAAAAAACAATTTCAATCATTAAAATTAAAACAAAAATTTTGGTAGGGACTTCCTCTATTTTTGCCAGATTTTTGACGAAAAAAGGCCAATTCATCTTTAACAGTGTAAAAATTTCCCGAAATCCGGGAAACAAAACCCGCGACGGGATACGAAAAACCCGGGAAATTTCCGAGCCGGGAATCAGGAACCGGGAGTCCCGCACTGCCCCACTAATTTTCTATTTATTTATATATATTTGTGCATACTTTAGCAACTTTTTATGCATTTTTTTTACACCCTTTGAATTATTAAAAAATAAAGCAATTAACAAATATAGGTAAATTTACCCACAATTTACCGGTCGATTTGGGAAAACCGGTAAGAACTAAATTGTCGCTTTTTACCGTAATTGTTTAAAAAATGTACTTTTGATTAATGTAAAGGGTATCCCATCTTTAGGGGTGTTTTTTTCCTTTTCAAACCAAAACCGGTCCCCGGTATTCGGTTAAGCCGATCTTCCAATCCCCGTTTTCGGGTTTCGGCCCAAAAAGGCCGGTTTCGGTTTGTTTAACCATTAATTTAAGTGAACATTTAAGGCAATCAAATACGTATTCCGACAAATCTCACCCCAAAACATAATATCACTTGCGCCAAAAAGACAAAATTTCAACCCAACGCCTAACAGAAATTTTCGGTCCAATAAAGGCTAGACTAGGTTTGAAAGAAAATTTCAAAATTTTAGGGTTTTAAATATATTCCTTACATTGAACGTGAAAAAATGCTTCGTGTTCCGCCATATTGTTATACGTTGCCAGATAGGATTCCGAAGTGATGGTCGTAATCACTTCTGCAGCCTTTAATATTTGACTGTAATAACCGATGACGTTGTGGTTGTCTACCAGTTCTAGTAGGATTCTGGTCAAGCCGGTGCGGTTGAATGCATCCGTAACTAAAATAAATTATTCAGATCCCCTTAAAGCAAATTTAATTTTTATTTACTTTCTTTGATATCTTAAGCCAAATTTAAAATAAATGTATTTGGTAAAAAAATTAAAAAACATTATCACCAATTAATAAAAATAATATCACTAAAATACTATCACATAAAAAAAATTAAAATTAGATATTAAGCCATTAAAATCAAATTAAAAAAAAATTCACAAAAATTTCCAAATCAAAAATTACTCCTCCATTGACTCTTCCCCTCCACGAAATTAACAGCGGGAACATTTCTGAGGCTGTTTGTCGAAAACTTCGATAATGCAGCGAAAGCATAGCGCAGCCGTCGCCGTTCCATTTCCACCACAATATTGGCCAGCTGCCGTCGCTGGTACCGCATAAATTTTACCCGGCCATCGGGCAAAGCAATAGGCTGATTCCATTCTTTAGGAAAAATTCGCCTGAGATTATGGCCGATTTTGCCAAGCCGACATCCTTACCTAGTTGGGCCAAGGCTTTTTTGCGCGCTTCTGCCGCGCATCGTCGTTTGATGCGCGCCTCTTGCTGCGGCGAATAGAGGGAGGGAATTCAAATTGCTCCCCATTCGAAGGCATGTCTTTATATAGGCGGGGGGGGGGCGTTGGGAGGGAGCAGGAGGGGGCAAACAAACACTTGAGCAAGGAGAATAAAAATGGAAACATCCCTGTGCGGGGAGGGGGGGAATTTGGCGGGCTCGACATGGAACTATTTTTAATGTGCGAGGGCTGAAGAGAAGGTTGCCCGGGCATAAAATGTGCAAAGCGTAAAAATAATTGGCATGAATGTGCAAAAAGGGGAGTGGGCTTGGCGTGTCAACAAATATTGCCGTATAAAAGCCCCGAAGCTTGCCCCTTTCACGATTTTTCTGTCTTTTTTTAGAGCCCTTCCCCTAATAATAGAAAAACAAATTCAAACATTTTCCTGCGGTTTTTTTAAAATTATATTGGCCTATCGCTCCTCAAAAATTATATTAATTAACACTTTTTTATAATCCGCCGACCGACAAATGTCTTTCATTCATAATTAAATGAAACAATTTTCAAATGCCCAACCGGAAATCGTATCGAATCCCCTCCCCCGATTTTCAAATTCCCGTCCGAAAACCGTATCGATCCCTTCTTGAAAAGTAAAAATTATCTCTGATATTTTCAAGTCATTTTCATAAATTCTATTGAAAAAAATGTCTTCAACACATGATACTCCAAAGCGGGCTGAGGAAGTGAAGCCGCCTTCGCCAATCACACAAAACCGAACCAAACGAGCGGAAGTTGATCAACCTATTCGTAAGCGAGCTGAGGAAGAGAAGCTGCTTTCGCCAATTATGCAAAAATAAACCAAACGGGCTGCAGTTGACCAACCTATTGACGACGCCAAACAACCGCGTTCCCTAAATGAGATGTGCTGCACTTCCCATCTGATTTCCGCCAAAGAAAGGGAAGAGGCGCGCCAATGTTTTGAAAAATTTTCTAAATGTGACAAGTATTTGATCAAAACTTCCGATACTTCTGACTCTGAGTCGGGACAAATTTCTTTGCCTTTTTTGAACAAAATCGGGTTAAAAAAATTGGCTTGGCCTCTTCCTTTTCTTTGACGGACCACTTCTCACTGAGGAAGAACGGTCTTTTGGCTCCGCCATAAGGCGGTCAACTACCATCCCAGGTTTGTTTTTCCTCACGGCATACTAATTTCACGACCTTCCTAGGCAAAATCTCCTAAGAAAGCCTGCGATTAATATTTTTATGCAACAATGTAAATAACAGCGGAATGCTGATTTACACAATGAATTTTCCCCTTTTAAACCATTACCTTTTTGCCGCCCCTTTGTAATCACGGCTCCCGCCCCTCTAACCATCTCATTATTTTATTAATGCATTCATTGCTCTTTATCATTGTGGGGCAATAACAGATCTTGACTAATCAAAGCCCTTCGGTTTTAAGACTATAATTTAGCAGGGGTCAGGCATTCAATAATTCTCGAAAATTTATTTCAGAATTAGCACAGTCCTCGTTACAAAATTGATATTATTTGCAAACGTATATGTTTTAAAGCAATTAGCAGCAGTCGAAAAATTAAGATTTATAAAAATATTACTTGAATAATCGACAGTTTTTTCTGATTATTTATAGTTTAGCCACTACTTTAACCTTGCTTATAAACCAAACGAAAAGATCGAAATGCCACCACAATCTCTTACCGAAATGATAAAATTTTCCATGAAGGATCGACGAAAAATATGCCAATATGAATTGCAAAAATCGCTTTCGAACGGAACATGTCAACCTTTTAATCTTGAGACCTATAGGCTTCTTATTGCGTTGTTTGACTACAATCGCGACGGCATGATTAATCGGAATGTATTTTGATCGCTTTGGAATGTGGTTTTTTCGGAATCCGCCTTAGACATGTAGTAAAGTTAGCTGATAACACATTGCTTTATCGGTTCCTTTTAGTACATGGAGGAATGGCACGCCTCTTTTAAGAAAATAGCCGGTGATAATGAGCTGTCAATTGGCGTTAAACCACTTGAAACTGTTCTGAGAGAATACAGTGGGTGGGTGGGCATTGTCACTATAATTTCAATTCTGAATTTATAGGCTATCGATTTTCTGCTAATTTTTATTATGCATTATTGCGCAAGTATGATCGCACAATGTCTGGTAAGAATATTTTGTTTTGTTTTGTTTTTTCGAACCGAATATAATTTAGCTCGTTTACACTTGGATGATTTTATGCATCTTTTGTATCTTTTTCACATTTGATATTAAATTTTGCTCTCCATTTGCATTTTTTGAGCATATTGCTTCCCATAGCGCATCATTATTTTACTTTTGACTCATTATAATCTGCTATTTGATCACAGTTCCAGCGTCCCATCCCACTTGTTGCTATTCTCTCCCATCACTCGAAGAAAATGAACAACAACAACAACTTAAAGTGATTTCAATCAAGCCTGTTTCGGCAGGGCATAAAGGCGCCGAGGAACAAACAAATTCACGCACCAAAACGCTGAGCGAGGTCAAGGAGTTCGACCCGGCTGGCACTTTTTTTTTTCGCGCAATGCTTGTAAGCGTGCTGTTTTGCCTTTATAAGGTGATGGGCAATAAATAAATCCATATAAACAATAGCACTTTTGCAGAATAATGATTCCAATTTAGGCCTGACCAACGAGAAGTAAAGGTATCCCATGCCGTAAGAAACTTGATTTCCGCTGTGCTGAAGATGTTAGAAAAAAACCTTTCTTTTAGCTTTTCTTTGCAGTCAGCAGACCATAAGATTGAAGAGTCAAAGAATTTTCTTTTCAGCTCATATTAAAAACTATCGTTTCGATGTAAAGGTACTATACAACAAAATTAGATATACAGCAATTAAAGATTTGCTTTTAGTGGAAAAGGAAGTTTTATACACCTTTCAGAAGAAATCCTCCGAGAACTAAGCCGGTTCGAGAAACCCCATTCAGGCGGTTTACATAAAAATTAATACTTAAATTCATTTTAAGACTTTCTTTTTTCCTTTATTATTTCTATAATCGATGGCCCCATTTTATAACGCAAAGAAAATTGAAGGACTTCCACTTTTTTTACACAATATTATTATTGGCTGGTTATACTAAAAACATGTTTATGCGCGATTATAGTTGCGTTTTTCTCTCATTTTTTGTCCTCTTTCTCATTTGCGCAACAATTGTCGTCAGAAATCATAGTTGTGTAGTATAAAATAAAGCAGTATGGATGAAATAACATACACAAAATGGCCGTCTACTATCATTACGGGCGACCAAAAGGTAGTGAGATCGGGAATATTAAACGAAACCCCTTTTTCAGACGTGAGCCCTATGATTTTGAGCCTCTTCGGTACCAGGCACGTTTTCAGACTGTCAAATATTTTGAATGCTTTCTCCGCGGTGTTGTGTAACAAAAATTTAAAATTTTGCTGACTTCGTTTTTACAAAGAACCTTCGGTGTCGGATTCATCTCAAGGCGAATTGAGAAAGACCAGTTCGTCGGTTGGACGGACGACAGTCTTGGCTATGACTCCTTGGAAGAAATCGTTGGTACATTCACTTGTTTAAATTTTTCTGTTACAAAAAACAGGATCAGAAGAATTTAGCGACAAATCCCCAGTGATCAGATCGTGGTCGTATGGCGCCAGCGATGTGGTGGGTTCCGGCTTTGTCGGCACCGCCCTTTCTTCGCCTTGAATGTGCAGCTCATAGGTATTAGTTTTTGCCTATATCGTTACAGATATTGTGTTTTTAAAGATTTGGAGGGAACCAAAATGAATGGGGACATCATGCATCCTGCGATTTCTATGATAGGGGAATATTCCAAGATCGTGACAAATCTTGGACTTATTTTTATGTTGGGTATCCACACACTTTTAAACCATGATTCGGACGGCGCAGGGGGAAATTATTTATTTCTATTTTATTGTAGACCAAATTCAATAATACTTATTTTTTAATTCCCGGCGTTTTTTCTAAATCAAAAAAGTAAACTTCGACCGTCCCTGCCCGTCCGTCTCTGTTTTATTTTGTTTTTATGTTTTGTTCAATAAAAGTTTTATTTTTATCGTGTGCTTGGAACCAGAAGATTGTTGATTATATTTTTAAATTTAATTAAAATTATTAACCGATATCTTATAGTTGAAGAAAAGTTTTCCATATTAAATTGTACGGTTAATCAAATCAATAGGGTTGAAAAAAAATCGTGATATTAACCTTGTGTTGTGACTGATCTTTTTGCCATTTGGAATTTTGTATTTACATTGATGGGCATTTGCCCATGGGGCTGAGGGCCGATGGGGTTGGGGGTCTGCTGGTCGGCATTTGCCCATGGGTTGGGGCCGATGGGGTTGGTGGTCTGCTGGTGGGAATTTGCCCATGGGGCTGAGGGCCGATGGGGTTGGGGGTCTGCTGGTGGGCATTTGCCCATGGGGCTGGGGGCCGATGGGTTGGGGGTCTGCTGGTGGACCTTTGCCCATGAGGCTGGGGGCCGATGGGTTTGGGGGACTGCTGATGGGCATTTGCCCATGGGCCTGGGGGCCGATGGGGTTGGGGGTCGGCTGGTGGGCATTTGCCCATGGGGCGGGTTCAGGTCAGTTCGGCGTGGGATGTTTCGGCGTGGCAAACTTTGAGAAGGCATAACTTTTTTCAAAGTCTGCAAATTTAAAGACAAGTGGTATCATCAGAAAGCTCTATATGTGCTGCATTAATCTTGCCAAAAAATCAAAAAATCCTACCTGGCCTTTGGACCTGTATTTTTTTAAGTTATCTTCTGTCTTGGTGACTTACTGTCCTAATACAACGGATTTTATGTTGACGGAGGACCCTTGAATCCAGCATGAGCGCTTTCTTGCGCTGATATTCAGGATCGTTGCTAAATTCCTACACAAAAACAGATGCTGAAAGATTTTTAAACTTCATAAAGTCTTCCGCTGGGACGAATACCTACAGGATAATTCATATTTGATTCTTCACAAAGTCAGATACCAAATTGTGAATCCGTTAATCACAGAAGTGTTGAGCAATAACAAACTGATGCTGAACAACTCAGCATTTTCGGTATGAGGCGGAAAAAGGCTCCCGCTCGTCGTAAAAAAACGTAAATCGAAGTCACTTCTTCGATAGGGGTCCATTCTCCTTGTTACGAACTTAGCGCTTGCAATGTAAGCAATGACCCGAGCGCAGATTTCCAATTAGTAGCATTTGATGCCCTCTTGAATTAAGATCTTGCGCGTAGTTGAAAAGACGTCCTTCTTCCTCGATGCCCTTCGAAAACACACTAAACTGGAGTTTCTTGTTTGGTTGAAAAATTTTTTTTTTACCTTTCATTTTCATCAATGAAAGCTTGTGGCCAGTTTCCATTATGGATGGATTGTCGAACAGTTTGTTTTCTGTCAGGCCTCTTGATGACCTTGTAAAAGCTGCTCTGCTGCTTGTAAAGTGCAACCGTGCTAAAAGGAAATAATAGAAAAAAAAAATTTTTTTTTGCTTTTTTACCGAACAGAAATGCGCTCCCTTGCGTCGAATTCGCATGACGGAAGTACATAGTTTGCCTGAATATTAAACCGCAAAAGCCCAACAAATTGCGCCCATAGATTTGTCACAAGTATCGTTTAAAGAAAAGCGGCGATTTTGCTTGTAAATCTTCTCTTGACCCGGATATTTTTTCTTAGTTGGTCATTTTTAATTTTTTTATTGTGATTAATTAACTAACAACCGTTTCTTTAATACCCCAACTTAGGTCAATTTCCATTTACAATCATTAATTTGCGCTCATCAATTATATTCAGCTATGTCAAATTAATGGGTACTTCCTTTATCAATTTGCGGTGGCAGGGAAGGTTTGAAAATTTGGGGTGGATGTGAACGTTGAAGGGAAGAAAAGAAATGGAAGGGACTTAGTCAAAAATCCTATAATAAATTTAAACAAAATTTCTCCGGTGACCATCTGCACAGCCGGCCCTCAATTTGTCTAAGTTTCTCAAAAATAAAGATAAAAATTTATTTGAAATACATATTTAGTTAAAATTAAGCCTAATTTTCAAATTTTTACTGGCCGCTTCTACGGCATCGCCTAACACCTATCATATTGATCATATTTTTTTTAAGTTAGACAAAGAAAATTTCGATTATGTTTTCATACTGTCAACTTGCACAAAATTGTCCAATGTTAAAATGATAAATTTATTTTAAATGATTTTTTCAAACACGCAGTTGTGCACACTGACTAAAATTAAATCTTAATGTTATTTTGTATTAAAAATATGATGAAATTATTAATTAAAATTCTTTGGTATTTAAAAAAATTAAAATATATCTTTTTGTAAAAAATGGTTAAAAAATATTTTAGAACAGACGCTGGGTATTTTTTTTACACCCTACATTCATGGAATAATTAGGGAGATCTTAATCACACCGTTCCTTTTAGTAAAAAGGTAATCTATACATTTTTTTACGAAGAAATGAAATATCTTTTTTTGTTGTTTTGGCATGTTAAAACAAAATCAACGATATTTTACCTTTAATCATACAAAGCTATAATTAAAAAAAGTTTTAAAAAACCAATATCAATGTCCACTACACCTTATGGATTATTGATCTTTTTTTTACCTGTAAATAAAAAATAATAGGTGTTGGTGTTGACGATTGGCGACAACAAGAGAAAAAATAGGTGAAAATTGGTTGATATTTGTTATGGATTAAGAAACAAAAAAAAAATGGATAATACAAAAAAACAAAATTTAGTAAAGTAATAGAAAAAGTTAAAATTTAGCAAAATAAATAAATTTAAGAAAATTGTTTAAAATAACGAAGTTTTTTATGCTTCCTATTTTTGTACAGGCTGACTCAATCTTATATTTTTTTTTCAATTTAATAGCATATAAATTAACTATTTAAAATAATACAAAAATTTTATTAATGCAATTTACGATAGAAAGATAAAAATGAAAGAACGAACTATTTAAAATTCCAAAAATATTAGATTTTTTTATAAATAATTGTAAGTAAATTTTAATATCAATTTTAACTTTTTTAAATTTATTTTATCTATATAATATTTAATTTAATTTTTAAATTATTTTAATGTTTATATACTTTAAAAAAAACTTATGAATAATCGAAAATAAATTTATTTTATTCAAATTGTTCTTAATTCTTAAATTTTTTTACGAAAATAGTATAAAATAAGTTAGTTTTTAATAACATATTTTTCTTCTTTTTTTTACGTATTTCTTTAATTAATATTTTTTCAAATTTATAGCATATAAATTAATAAAAAATAATACAAGAACAAAAATTTCTTTATTTTAATGCAATTTGCCGTCATAATCGTTTTGGAAAGAAGTCGATAATTAACTAGCAATTTCTTTTTTTTTAAAACTATCAATATGAATAATCGAAAAGAAATTAATTATTATAATTATAAATTTTTTGTTAATTTAAATTTTTATTTTTGAGTTTAACAAAAAAAAAAGTCTGAAAGTGTATGTCGATACCAGTTGAAACGAAGGATGCTGAGTCGTTTCCTAAAAACCGCCACCATGGGCGTTTCCTAAATTCCGCCATTTTGCAGATTTTTCGACTAAAACTCTTTATAACTTTGGTTTAACTCAATCAAATTGCACTTTCTTGGTATGGTCCGGCAGCTATTTGTTAGCTCTATTAGCCTACCAAATTCCAAAAATTTTGATCGAGATTTAATAAAGTTGTAGCCATAAAAAGTGCAAAAAACTCTATATTCTTCTCAAAACTTAATCAAAATTTTTGAAATTTGGTAGGCTAATAGAGCTAACAAATAGATATTGAACCTTACCAAGTTTATTTCATTTGGTTGCGTTTGAGCAAAGTTATGCAGAGTTTTTGTTGAAAAATCTGTAAAATGGCGGATTTAGAAAACGCCCATGGTGGCGGTTTTTAGGAAACGACCTAGCACCAAACGAAGCCACCCAAACGCCTAGGGTATGGGCACCAACCCCTTAAGGATATGGATACCAAACCCTTAGGGGTAATGGCACCCAAAGCCTTAGAAATAGGGCCATGCCTTTTGGCTACCAAGCATAGGGGCGGAAATCTTGTGGGCTAACTACTCACCAAGAATATTTTTTAAATTTCTTCTCAAAGGAATAAATATTACATCAATTATTTTAAATTTCATTTATAAAAAAAATAATTATTAGCGTTCGGATTTGTATGCACTAAAAAGCGCCAAATATGCACTTAAAAAAATTAATGTAAAAATTACATGTAATGTGCAAATTACTATTCTAAAACCCAATTGAAAATTTAATTATAAAAATTTTTTCAATTTTTCGTAATTTATTTAAATTTCTAATTTCTATTTTTTTAAATATATTTGTAATTTTTCAAGTTTTAGTCAGTTTTGTCAAGAAATTCTTATTTTTTATTTTCGGGAATTTTTTCAAGACTTTTCCTATGAATGTTTACGCACAGAAAAACATGCAATTGTATACAAATCTCGGACTTAACAAGTTATACCTCTATGTCTAGCATGTTTAATTTCATTTTTATTTCAAATTTACCTATAATTTAACTTAGAAGGAAATGTAGAAAACATCCAGACGAACTAAATAAAAAAAGATCAAAGAAATCCATTGTGTTTAAAATTTTTTACGGATTTTTGAACTTAGCAGAAAAAATTTGTGCGGAAATTTATGTTACACCCTAAGTATGATGATAATTTTTAATAAGCGAAATGCCCAAAAAAAGCGAAAAAGCGAAAAGGCGAAATTTTTTTTTTATATAAAATTTTTAATTTGCCCAATAAATCTTCATCATTTCAAATGTATTTCAATCTCAATAATAAAACTAAAAAAATACATATGTGACAGTACTATGGGCACATAATTTGGGAGTATTTTACTGAAGAAATTTGGTATAGTTTGTTAACAGATTTTGCCCCAAAAAATGGTCAATTTCTTGATGTGGGGGTTTGAACCCGAACTAAAAATTGGGAGAAAAAGTGGCTCAACCAACGACACCAACCAATACTTTTTAGTAGAGATCGAATCGGTCGGTTTTTTTCTGGTTTTTTCATGTTTTTTTTCTGATTTTCGGTGTCGGTTTTTGACCGAAAAAAACCGACCGAGAAAATTTCAGCTTTTTCGGTTTTTTTCGGTTTCGGTTTTTAACCGAAACTGACCGACCGAAATATTCAAAAAACCGAAGAAATCGACCGACTTTTATAAAAAACCGAAGAACGAATTCATTCTTTTTTTACAATTTTTGTAGCAAATTTCTTAATATTTTTCAATTTTTTCCCGGCGGCGCCTGTCGGAACCGCCGGAAATTCAATCCTTTTGAAACTCTTTCTAATAATGCCAAAAAAATTTGGCAAAATCTGTTAAGTAATTCTTCAATTTTTTAAAAATTTTCCACGGCGGCGCCTATCGGCACCCAATCCTTCCTTTTCGGAATTAAAAATTTAATTTCTCATTTTAAAGCCGGAATTACTCATAAAAATAGTTGGCGCAGAATATGGTGTTAATGCTTGATTACTATATATGTTATATAGAATTGGGGTTTCGCTTAAAAAAATTAAGGCTCCCGGCCGAAGGCCGGGAGCGGGTCGGGAGTCGCGGAAGGGTCTTACAACTTTTTGCGTAGAATCCGGGAAAACTATAGAAAAAAATTCTAGGGCGCCATATGAGCGCCAGGAACCGAGTTGCGGGTCATTCGCGTAGTCTTAGTTCTACGAAAATTTTTCTTTTAACCGGGATCAAAAAATTTCTGCTGGTAGGAAACTAAGTTGGAGTATCCCTAAAAACTTTACCAGCGACACTTAAGCACTATCCCTAACGTGCGTGCAGGCTGCAGCTTTGGCAACATTTTCAGCCCCAAGATGGTGAATTTGAGCCCGAGCTGAATGCCGGCTGGGGAATGGGTGATCGGAATGATGTTCACAGGCGCAATGTAGAACCTTTGGAGCTCTAATGGCGGGCAAAAAAAATTTGAAAAATTTCCAAAAATTTTCGAGCTAGGGGGGGTTACAGGTTTTTCGGTTTTAGGCTTATATGAATTTTTAACGATTTTTTAAAATAAACGGAGCCCACTTTCAAGCACCCATTTTTGAT
Source organism: Heterodera filipjevi (assembly GCA_039877585.1). NCBI lineage: Eukaryota > Metazoa > Nematoda > Chromadorea > Rhabditida > Heteroderidae > Heterodera > Heterodera filipjevi. Next base: position 2,523,043 of record JBDPZO010000005.1, on the reverse strand, counting down.
GGGCTACGTTAAAAAAGAATTTTGGAAAATTTTTATTTTTTCAAAAAATTTTAAGGTAGGCGGGACACTTCAGTCCCGGGCCTGTAACTCGCCAGGGGTGCTTGGAGTGATACGTTTTTTTTAGCCATATTTGTAGAGCATATAACGGGCTATCGATGGTGTAACATAGGTAAAAATTTTCAGAAATTTTCGAGCTAGGCCCCCTAAGAAAATTTCACCTACCCTCAAATGGGTCAAAAAATTTCAAAAAATATTTTTCTGGGCCTATTTTATGCGCTGATCACGAATATCAACTTAGTTTTGTGTTAGAATAATTTTTGGGGGTGCTTAAAAAATTTTGAAAAATCGACCATTTTTTGGTCTCGGAAATTCGAGGATATATTTAAAAATTCATAACTAAATCAAGTGTGGGCCAATTTACATACAATAAAGTTGATAAAATGCAGAAAAATACGGCCGATTTTATGCAATTTATTTGATATCCAATTATGAGTAGGAAAAAAAGTTAGATCCGAATTTCTGAAAATTTTTGAATTTTCCGAAAAAATTCATAACTTTTTTCAGAATCGAAATTTCCAAAATTTTTTCCGTAGAAAAATTGCTAATTTTTAGCTCTATTTAATATTTGCTGGGATTATTTTCTATCTCTTTCTTAAGAAAGTTATGGTCCAAAAACTGAATTTGGAATTCCGGACCATAGGGGTAGGTACCCTTCTGAAAATTTTTTGAAAAATTTTTTCTCCAAAATTTATTTAAAAACACTTTTCTAAGCCTATTTTCGACGCTGATCACGAATATCTAATTAGATTTTATTTTTGACTCCGTAAAGTCTCTGAATCCATGCGTAAAGTGGATTCTGGGCAGGGGGGGGGGGAGGGAAGGTACAGATCACCACACTCAAATGGTTTATTATTATTTTATTTGCTTTGATTCATTTTATATTAATAAATTTATTAATGCAATTATAAGGGCTGTTTATTACTTTTTTTAAATAAATTTGCATAAACACAAACCAATTTTAAAAACTAAGCTTTAATACAAATTAATGTTGATAATTATTTAAATTAAAAGTGAGTTCTTTTTGTTAATTTAATGCCTAAATTATAAATTCCCCAAAATTTTTTTGATAAAGTATTATTAAATAAGCCACAAATAATGTTATTTTTTATTTTGAAATTACATTTATTTATTTATTTAAAATTTTATTGTTAATATAAATCAATCCCATAATCTTGAAAAGATAATTTGCATTTACCATGTACCGCATCTAACTAATTTAACATCTATTATTGTCTCGCATTTACCATAGTGTCACATCTATTATGGTGTTGCATTTATTATGATGTCACAACTATCATGGTTTCGCAATTTACCATTGTGTTGCATTTACCATGGTGCCGCACCTAACATAGTTTAACATCTATTATAGTGTCGCATTTACCATAGTGTCGCACCTATCATAATCTTGCATCTACTATTGTCGCACACGCCATGGTCCAAACCTACCATGGTGTCGCACCTACCATAGTGTTGCATCTATTATGGTTTCGCATTACCATGTACCGCACCTAACATAGTTTAGCATCTATTATGGTGTCGCATTTACTATGGTGCCGCATCTACCATGGTTTTGCAATTATCATGGTGTCGTACCCTTTATGGTTTCACATCTATCATAAGTCGCCCCTACTATGGTCGCATTTACCACTTGTACCATGGTGCCGCACCTAACATCATAGCGTTGCATCTATTTGGTGTCACATCTATCATGGTTTCGCACCTACTATGGTCAACCCACCATTGTGTCGCATCTATTATGGTGTCGCACCTACCATAGTGTAGCATCTATAATGGTTTTGCAACTTACCATAGTGTTGCACCTATCATAATCTTGCATCTACTATAGTCGCACACTGTCATGGTTTAAACTTACCATTGTGTCGCATTATAATGGTCTCGCATTTATCATGGTGTCGCATTTCAATGGTGTCGCACCGTTGGAACACTTTGGGCCCTATTGATCGGCCTAGGTAGCGAAGCTCGATAAGCGCGAAGCGCTTTGAATAGAAAAATTCTAGGGCGCCATATGAGCGCCAGGAACCGAGTTGCGGGTCATTCGCGTAGTCTTAGTTCTACGAAATTTTTCTTTTAACCGGGATCAAAAATTTCTGCTGGTAGGAAACTAAGTTGGAGTATCCCTAAAACTTTACCAGCGACACTTAAGCACTATCCCTAACGTCGCAGCCTGCAGCTTTGGCAACATTTTCAGCCCCAAGATGGTGAATTTGAGCCCGAGCTGAATGCCGGCTGGGAAGGGTGGAGTCAATGATGTTCACAGGCGCAATGTAGAACCTTTGGAGCTCTAATGGCGGGCAAAAAAAATTTGAAAAATTTCCAAAAATTTTCGAGCTAGGGGGGGTTACAGTTTTTCGGTTTTAGGCTTATATGAATTTTTAACGATTTTTTAAAAATAACGGAGACCACTTTCAAGCACCCATTTTTGATGGGCTATCGTTAAAAAAGAATTTTGGAAAATTTTTATTTTTTCAAAAAATTTTAAGGTAGGCGGGACACTTCAGTCCCGGGCCTGTAACTCGCCAGGGGGTGCTTGGAGTGATACGTTTTTTTTTAGCCATATTTGAGAGCATATAACGGGCTATCGAATGGTGTAACATAGGTAGAAAAATTTTCAGAAATTTTCGAGCTAGGCCCCCTAAGAAAATTTCACCTACCCTCAAATGGGTCAAAAAAATTTCAAAAATATTTTTCTGGGCCTATTTTATGCGCTGATCACGAATATCAACTTAGTTTGTGTTAGAATAATTTTTGGGGGTGCTTAAAAAATTTTGAAAATCGACCATTTTTTTGGTCTCGGAAATTCGAGGATATATTTAAAATTCATAACTAAATCAAGTGTGGGCCAATTTACATACAATAAAGTTGATAAAATGCAGAAAAATACGGCCGATTTTATGCAATTTATTTGATATTCCAATTATGAGTAGGAAAAAAAGTTAGATCCGAATTTCTGAAAATTTTTGAATTTTCCAAAAAAAATTCATAACTTTTTTCAGAATCGAAATTTCCAAAAATTTTTTCCGTAGAAAATTGCTAATTTTTAGCTCTATTTAATATTTGCTGGGATTATTTTTCTATCTCTTTCTTAAAGAAAGTTATGGTCCAAAAACTGATTTGGAATTCCGGACCATAGGGGGTAGGTACCCTTCTGAAAATTTTTTGAAAAATTTTTTCTCCAAAAATTTATTAAAAACACTTTTCTAAGCCTATTTCGACGCTGATCACGAATATCTATTAGATTTTAATTTTGACTCCGTTAAAGTCTCTGAATCCATGCTAAAAGTGGATTCTGGCAGGGGGAGGGGGGAGGAAGGTACAGATCACCACACTCAAATGGTTTATTATTATTTTATTTGCTTTGATTCATTTTATATTAATAAATTTATTAATGCAATTATAAGGGCTGTTTATTACTTTTTTTAAATAAAATTTGCATAAACAACAAACCAATTTTAAAAACTAAGCTTAATACAAATTAATGTTGATAATTATTTAAATTAAAGTGAGTTCTTTTTGTTAATTTAATGCCAAATTATAAATTCCCCAAAATTTTTGATAAAGTATATTAAATAAGCCACAAATAATGTTATTTTTATTTTGAAATTACATTTATTTATTTATTTAAAATTTTATTGTTTAAATAATCAATCCCATAATCTTGAAAGAATAATTTGCATTTACCATGGTACCGCATCTAACATAATTAACATCTATTATTGTCTCGCATTTACCATAGTGTCACATCTATTATGTGTTTGCATTTATTATGATGTCACAACTATCATGGTTTCGCAATTTACCATTGTGTTGCATTTACCATGGCCGCCCCTAACATAGTTTAACATCTATTATAGTGTCGCATTTACCATAGTGTCGCACCTATCATAATCTTGCATCTACTATTGTCCCACACCCATGGTCCAACCTACCATTGGTCGCACCTACCATAGTGTGTTGCATCTATTATGGTTTCGCATTACCATGTACCGCACCTAACATAGTTTAGCATCTATTATGGGTCGCATTTACTATGGTGCCGCATCTACCATGGTTTTGCAATTATCATGGTGTCGTACCCTTTATGGTTTCACATCTATCATAAAGTCGCCCCTACTATGGTCGCATTTACCACTTGTACCATGGTGCCGCACCACATCATAGCGTTGCATCTATTATGGTGTCACATCTATCATGGTTTCGCACCTACTATGGTCAACCCACCATTGTGTCGCATCTATTATGGTGTCGCACCTACCATAGTGTAGCATCTATAATGGTTTTGCAACTTACCATAGTGTTGCACCTATCATAATCTTGCATCTACTATATCGCACACTGTCATGGTTTAAACTTACCATTGTGTCGCATTATAATGGTCCTCGCATTTATCATGGTGTCGCATTTACAATGGTGTCGCACCGTTGGAACACTTTGGGCCCTATTGATCGGTTACATATACGTTATATAGACAAGGAGTTTCGTTTCAAAAACAAAATCTCCCGGCCGAAGGCCGGGAGTGCTCTAAAAGTTGTGCATGGGTCTTACAACTTTTGACGGGGCATCCGGGAAAAATAAGGAATTTGGCCTAGGCGGCCAGGGTGAGTCCCAGGGACTGAGTTGCGGGTCTTCGCGCACTCTCAGTTCTACGAAAATTTTTCTTTGGACCGGGATCAAAAATTTCCGCCGTGAGGGCCCTAAGTTGGAATGTCCCCGAAAACTTTGCCAGCGAACCCTAACCCTACCTCTAACCCCCTGGTCTGCAGAAATTCCTAAAAATTTAAATTTTTTTCGACCCGTTTGAGTGTATCGGCTATAACTTTCTGGCGCTAACTGATATAGATGGCGGCCACAGGCCAATGTGTAGTTTTGATGCTCGATTTTTTTGAAAAAAATTTTTCAAAAATTTTCAAAAATTTCCGAGCTAGGGGGGGTTAAAGGTTTTGCCATTTTGGCTTATATGAATTTTTAACGATTTTTTTAAAAATAAGCGGAGACCACTTTCAAGCATCCGTTTTTGATGGTATATCGTTTAAAATAATTTTGGAAAAATTTTTATTTTTTCAAAAAATTTTAAGGTAGCGGGACACTTCAGTCCCGGGGCTGTAACTCCCCAGGGGGTGCCTGGAGTGAAATGTTTTTTTACCCAGATTTGTAGAGAATTAAATGGGCTATCGAATGGTGTACAATAGGTTGTAAAATTTTCAGAAATTTTCGAGCTAGGCCCCCTAGAAAATTTTCACCTACCTTCAAGGGTCAAAAAATTTTCAAAAAATATTTTTCTGGGCCTATTTTATGCGCTGATCCGATATCTATTAGTTTTGTGCTAAAAATTTTGGGGTGCTTAAAAATTTTGAAAAATCGACCATTTTTTTGGTCTCGGAAATTGTGTGATATATTTAAAAATTCATAACTAAATCAAGTGTGGATGAATTGTATCAATAAAGTGTTTTAAATGCAGAAAAATACGGCCGATTTTGTGCAATTTTATTTGGGATTTCATTTATAAGTAAAAAGATAGGCCCGAATGTCTGAAAATTTTCGAATTTCCAGAAAAGAATTCATATCTTTTTTCAGAATCGAAATTCCAACATTTTATTGCAAAGAAAAATTGCTAATTTTTAGCTCTATTTTATATAGTTGAGAATTTTTTTATAGCCCTATTCAAAAAATGTTAGGGCCCAAAAACTGCTTTTGGAAATCCGACCATAGGGGGTACCCTATTGAAATTTTTTTGAAAATTTTTTAGCTCAAAAATTTTTCAAATCCGTCTTTTCTAAGCCTATTTTCGACGCTGATCACTAAATCTAATCAGATTTTAGTTTTGACTCCGATAAAGTCTCTGAATCCATACGTTAATGTGGATTCTGGGGTGGGCCAGGGGGGGGAGGGGGAGGGGGAGGGGGGGGAAGGTTCAGATCTCCCACACTCAAATGTTAATTATTATTTATTTGCTTTGATTCATTTAAGATATTATTATATTTAACATTAAATACAAAAAATTCTTTTTAAATGTATTTAATGCAAATTTAAAGGTGTATTTATTCCTGCTTTTAAATAAAATTTATAATTATCAACAAACCAATTTTTGAAGTAATTTTAATACAAATTAATGTTATAATTATTTAAATTAAAATAGTGCGTTCCTTTTATTAATTTTAATGCCTTCAAATTAATATTTATTCATTTCTTCTGAATAAAATTATGTGTCTTTTATCTTTTTCTTGCACTTTTAGTCCCAAATCATTGGAACACTTTCGTCCCTAATCATTGGAACACTCTTAGTCCCCCCTAATCATTGGAACACTCTCGTTCCTAATCATCTCGTAGTTGTACATTTTCCAATCACCGTGAGACATACCTAGGTAGCGAAGCTCGATAAGCGCGAAGCGCTTTGAATACAGTACACGCATGCACGCAGCGCTAGTTACTATATATGTTATATAGAATTGGGTTTCGCTTAAAAAAATTAAGCTCCCGCCGAAGGCCGGGAGCGGGTCGGGAGTCGCGGAAGGGTCTTACAACTTTTTGCGTAGAATCCGGGAAACTATAGAAAAAAAATTTCTAGGGCGCCATATGAGCGCCAGAACCGAGTTGCGGGTCTTCGCGTAGTTCTTAGTTCTACAAAATTTTTCTTTTAACCGGGATCAAAAATTTCTGCTGGTAGGAAACTAAGTTGGAGTATCCCTAAAACTTACCAGCGACACTTAAGCACTATCCCAACGTGCAGGCCTGCAGCTTTGGCAACATTTTCAGCCCCAAGATGGTGATTTGAGCCCGAGCTGAATGCCGGGCTGGGGATGGGTGGATCGGAATGATGTTCACAGGCGCAATGTAGAACCTTTGGACTCTAATGGCGGGCAAAAAAAATTTGAAAAAATTTCCAAAATTTTCGAGCTAGGGGGGGTTACAGGTTTTTCGGTTTTAGGCTTATATGAATTTTTAACGATTTTTTAAAAATAAACGGAGACCACTTTCAAGCACCCATTTTTGATGGGCTACGTTAAAAAAGAATTTTGGAAATTTTTATTTTTTCAAAAAATTTTAAGGTAGGCGGGACACTTCGTCCCGGCCCTGTAACCGCCAGGGGGTGCTTGGAGTGATACGTTTTTTTAGCCATATTTGTAGAGCATATAACGGGCTATCGAATGGTAACAAGGTAGAAAAATTTTCAGAAATTTTCGAGCTAGGCCCCCTAAGAAAATTTCACCTACCCTCAAATGGTGTCAAAAATTTCAAAAATATTTTTCTGGCCATTTTATGCGCTGATCACGAATATCACTAGTTTTGTGTTAGAATAATTTTTGGGGGTGCTTAAAAATTTGGAAAATCGACCATTTTTTTGGTCTCGGAAATTCGAGGATATATTTAAAATCATAACTAAATCAAGTGTGGGCCAATTTACATACAATAAAGTTGATAAAATGCAGAAAATACGGCCGATTTTATGCAATTATTTGATATTCCAATTATGAGTAGGAAAAAAAGTTAGATCCAAATTTCTGAAATTTTTGAATTTTCCGAAAAAAATTCATAACTTTTTCAGAATCGAAATTTCCAAATTTTTTCCGTAGAAAAATTGCTAATTTTTAGCTCTATTTAATATTTGCTGGGATTATTTTCTATCTCTTTCTTAAAGAAAGTTATGGTCCAAAAACTGAATTTGGAATTCCGGACCATAGGGGTAGGTACCCTTCTGAAAATTTTTTGAAAAATTTTTTCTCCAAAAATTTATTTAAAAACACTTTTCTAAGCCTATTTTTCGACGCTGATCACGATATCTAATTAGATTTTAATTTTGACTCCGTTAAAGTCTCTGAATCCATGCGTAAAAGTGGATTCGGGGCAGGGGGGGGGGGAGGAGGTACAGATCACCCACTCAAATGGTTTATTTATTTTTTATTTGCTTTGATTCATTTTATATTAATAAATTTATTAATGCAAATTATAGGGGCTGTTTATTACTTTTTTTAAATAAAATTTGCTAACAACAAACCAATTTTAAAACTAAGCTTTAATACAAATTAATGTTGATAATTATTTATTAAAGTGAGTTCTTTTTGTTAATTAATGCCTAATTATAATTCCCCAAAATTTTTTGATAAAGTATTATTAAATAGCCACAAATAATGTTATTTTTTATTTTGAAATTACATTTATTATTTATTTAAAATTTTATTGTTAATAAATAAATCAATCCCATAATCTTGAAAAGATAATTTGCATTTACCATGGTACCGCATCTAACATAATTTAACATCTATTATTGTCTCGCATTTACCATAGTGTCACATCTATTAGGTGTTGCATTTATTATGATGTCACAACTATCATGTTTTCGCAATTACCATTGTGTTGCATTTACCATGGCCGCACCTAACATAGTAACACTATTTAGTGGTCGCATTTACCTAGTGTCGCACTATCATAATCTTGCATCTACTATTGTCGCACACGCCATGGTCCAAACCTACCATGGTGTCGCACCTACCTAGTGTTGCATCTATTATGTTTCGCATTACCATGTACCGCACCTAACATAGTTTAGCATCTATTATGGTTGGTCGCATTTACTAGGTGCCAGCATCTACGGTTTTGCAATTATCATGGTGCGTACCCTTTATGGTTTCACATCTATCATAAAGTCGCCCCTACTATGGTCGCTTTACCACTTGTTACCATGGTGCCGCACCTAACATCATAGCGTGCTCTATTATGGTGTCACATCTATCATGGTTTCGCACCTACTTGGTCAACCCCCATTGTGTCGCATCTATTATGGTGTCGCACCTACCATAGTGTAGATCTATAATGGTTTTGCAACTTACCTAGTGTTGCACCTATCATAATCTTGCATCTACTATAGTCGCACACTGTCATGGTTTTAAACTTACCATTGTGTCGCATTATAATGGTCTCGCATTTATCAGGGTGTCGCATTTACAATGGTGTCGCACCGTTGGACACTTTGGGCCCTTGGATCGGACTAGGTAGCGAAGCTCGTAAGCGCGAAGCGCTTTGAATAGAAAAATTCTAGTGCGCATTGAGCGCCAGGA
>JBDPZO010000005.1:2489608-2513887 GCA_039877585.1 Heterodera filipjevi | reverse complement strand
ATTCTAAGAAGTTATGCCAATTTTTTCAATTCTTTTGCCCTTAATTCTTTATAATTATTCTGTAAAAATGGCCCATTTAACTAACGCACATTAGCACCGTTGGCAAGTATTTAAGTGCACCGTTTACAGCAGCACCACATTGGGAACCCTGGTTTTTGCCTGACATGCTACATTATTCATGGGTGAATTTGTCTTGAGTTCCAATCCGTTTGACTTTTCGGGCGGGGAACATTTTGAAATCTTCATGTGCTTTGTAACAGAGTTTGACCAAAAAAGTATAAATTTTGGAGAAATTTTGGAGATAATTTTGAAAGGATATAAAGTGGTGTCCGGCGGTGCCAAATGTTTTTTTCTCGTGCTTCACTCTTCTAGAACTATCCGCAAAAAAATGAAATATATTTTCCATTTCCTTAATTCCCTACGTAAATTTGGAACTCAAAACCTCATTTTTACCAGTGCATTACTCGTTACTCGTGGCAAAATACAGTAACGAGTTACGAGTATCGAGCAGTAAAAACCACGAGTATCACGAGTAACGAGTCCGAGTTGCATCCCTGATATGCAGCATTGATTTAGTTTAATATGCATTAGGCAGAATAAAAAATAATTAAGTTGTAAATTCAAATTGTAGGGAAACTCTTAGGCATAAAACTTTGTCATGCACATGAAATCAAATAAATGCTAGTAATTTGAAGATATTTGTTTTGTTTCCCTGTAGCCTTACTACAATATGTTTTATACCAAAAATTGAAACAAATGTATGAAAAATGAAGCAACATGGCACTCGAAGAATGAGCCAAAATTTCGACTGGCTTCAACTACAAATTTAATTCCTTAATCATGTCACCATTTACTACATAGGCCGCCTTTGATTTTTCTCATAATAGCAGACTTTGTTTTATGTTATATTTAATCCAAAAATAGATTTACAAAATCAAAACACTCTTTGCAAAATAAGTGACAATTTTGTGCAGTTCTTTTTTTATTTTTTTGATTTATTGACAATCTGGATTCCAAGTTGAGATGAAGGAAGAGCAAAAGTGTGAATTAACTGAATGAGTATTCCGGTCCAAAAAACTTTTTTTTTTTTTTTTTTTTGAGGTAAGGAGTGTCAGACGGTCCGATTGACGCCGCGGGGACTTTTTTTGAAAATCCGGGTGTGATTTTTGAACAAAAAAAATATTGTAAATAGGGACAAATTAAATAATTTGAGAAATATGATGCTGTTTCCGGCGATAGAGAAATGTTAATTCTTGTTCTTGTCTCAACTAATTAGAGCTACTCGAGACCCTAAATTTCCCGAGACTCGGGAACCGAGAAATGAGACCCAAAAAAACCGAGAAAATTCTCGACTCGAGACCGAGACACGAGTCTTTTGATTAAAATAAGGTGAAATTTTTTTAAACGAAAAAAGCTTTTTTTTTTTGTATGAATACTCATTCAATAAGGAGGTTAATTTAATTAAAAGTAAACTTCAAAAATTTAACATACATACGCAATAAAATGGCGAATCGGGCAATTTTAGTCGGCCACTTTAGTCGGAGGGCCTTTTCATTACAACGACAATAAATTTCATTTTAGACCAACACAAAAACAGTACCCCTAGTTTTTTGAAAACCGAATCCCCTAGTTTTTTGAAAACCGAACCCCTAGTTTTTTTTGAAAACTAACCTTAATTTTAAAAGTTTCTATTTTTTTCAAAAAAACAGGACAATTCGCAGGCCGAAATTCTTAATTTTTCTAAGAAAATACCAAAAGTTTTTAAGAATTTTGAAAGAAAAATTGAACAAAAATATTACTTTAGAATTTTTTTTTGTAAATTCCTTCAAATCTTTAGGAATTTTCCTGAAGAATAAAAAGGCAAACATTTGGATTTTTTATTCAACGGTTTCTCCATTTTTTGAATTGTAAATCAAACACTTCAAAAAGTTGATAGAAAAAATTAAATTATTCTGAAGTTTGTGTTTTTCACCAAGGGCGGCGCTAGTCGGTGCCGATAGGCTCGACGGGAATAATTTATGGCCATTTGTTAACAAAAAAAAAGTTCTCGGAACTCGAGATCAAAAGACCGAGACCGAGATCGAGACCGAACCCCAAAAAACCGAGAAATTTCTCGCCTCGAGAACCGACTCTCGAGCACTCACACTGATATAGTGCAGTAGGCTTCGCAAACTATATGATTAATGGGATCAGGGAGAAGTGATCCTTATGGTCGAGCATAATTGGGAACCGAGTTTGGTGCGCGTTAGAAATTGGCTGTTTTGGCGCCATTTTTCCTATGTACAGTTTTATGAATTGTGGCTTTACGTATAAAATATAATTTATTAATAGGTCTAAACTAGTTTTTCAAAAAAGTGCCATTTTTGGTAATAACCGGCATTTGGTCAAAAAAGTGATAGTTTGTTTTTTAAATTCTGCTATTGGAACCTTTGTTATTATAAATCCGCCTTTATACAGGATCTCCAAACACAATTTGTCATAACTTTGCTCAGACACACAATAATTAAACAATTTTGGTAAGGTCCGATAGCTTTTGATTGGGTCAAATAGCCATCGAAATTAAGCGGTAATTTGTTTAGTTAGTTTGTGTACCCCGAATAATAGCATAGCTAATAATCGTTTTTTGAAGGAATTCGTCTTCTTTATCTTTTGACAGTCACCTATTCAAATATTAATGTTATTTTTTTTTGAGACATGACATTTTGAAATTCATTGTCTAACATTTGACTCCTGGTTTTTATTTGAAATGAAATTTAAATCTTATTAATTCATAAATGGCATTTGTTTAAACATGTCCTCGAACACACTCAGTTAAAGGAACGCTTTCGATTTTGTTTGGTTCATAGACAAATTTTCTTTTCTGTTCAAATGTTTTAAAAATTTCGTTACTTTTCTGATTTTGTCAGAAGGGACTTATGCTGAACAAAGTTTGATTCCTGAATTTCCTAACTGAATTGATAGACAATTTTATATTCACTAAAGGAACAAAAATTAACATTATATTTGAACAGATGACTGCCAAAAGAGAGAAAAAAAGGATTCAACCAAAAATTAAAAGTTTATTAGCTATACAGGAGACACAATAATTTAACAAATAAAAATACATAAAGGATTTCAAAGGTATGAAATTAGCCAAAGATTAATCTTTTTGTCCCCTTTTAAATATCGTTAATCAGAAAGAAATTTCATTTTTAATTTACCTCATTAATCCATTGAAATTTCTTCCATTAATGCTTGCCAAGCAGATTTTCCTCCTCTAAGCCTTGGGCACCTTTGCTTTTGTCAACTCACTCAATTCCAAACCTCCGCCGTACGGGCAACTGTCCGTTGCCGGCACCAAATTGGTTGACGCCAAAGGTCAACCTGTTCAGCTGATAGGCAACTCGTTGAGCTGGCATCAATGGTGGCCACAATACTGGAATGCCCAAACAGTCAAGGTGTAAAGAATAGAGACCGGAACAGGACCAGACCTGTCAAGATTGCCGGGATCTGAAACCTGGCCCGGGTATGGTTAAAAAGGCAACCAGACTTGAACGCCGTAAAAACAGAGGTCTAATCCTGATCCGGGGTGGGGAAAGAATTGTAAAACTGCTGGAGAGCGAGAACTAACTCAAATGCCCTGGTCAGGCACTTAAATGCAGCTGGAATGCCAATGTTGTGCGTGCTGCAATGGGCGTTGGAAGCGGAGGCTATTTGAGCGATCCGAACACTGCCTACCGTCTGATGACGACGGTTATTGAGGCGGCTATCTCCGAGGGTATTTACGTGATTGTTGACTGGCACGCACATGACGCCTTGGCTGATCAGGCGGTATTAGTCAATCGGGCCTTCTTGGCTTGGCTTAGCTTATCCTTATTAATACTATCATTTTCTTTGAGTCGGCCTTTTTCACTCGAATTGCTAGGACCTATGGCAATTATCCTCACATTTTGTATGAAACTTTCAACGAGCCGAGATTGGCGAATTCGTGGAACAGTGTTCTTGTCCCATACCATAAAAAGGTATTGAATGGGTGCTAGGTCGTAGCCTTGAGCGATTCTTAAAATACCGCCATTTTGCAGTTTTTTCGCCAAAAACTCTTCATAACTTTGCGCAAATGCAACCAAATAAAATAATCATGGGATTTTGTCCGATAGCTATTTGTTAGCTCTATAAGCTAGCCAAATTTCAAAAAATATGGCTATAAAATGAGTTTTTTTCATTTTTAGGGTTACAAACTTAAATCTCAATCAAAGACTTTTTGAACTTTGGGCGCTAATAAAGCTAACCAATAGCTATCTGCCGTTACCAAGATTGTTTAATTTGGTTGCTTTTGAGAAAAGTTATGACAAATTTTTCTCGAAAAATTTATAAAAATAGGGGATTTATGATACGCCCAAGGTGGCGGTTTTTTATGTAACGACCCAACAAGTATTGAATGTGTTAAAATTGGGTGCAAAAACATTGGAATGTCAGGTTGTTGGTGCAATTCGTGCGGTAGATCAGAAAAACGTGATCATCCTTGGCACTCCTTTTTACTCGCAAAACGTGGACGAGGCAGCGCAAAATCCGATCCGTGAATTCAAAAACCTAATGTATGTCGCATTAATTTGGAGCAAGAAAGTCTTGAGAAAAAATTTGGTGGCGTCCACAGACGTCACTGTGGAATTCGAAAAGAAATAAAACAGAATTTTTAAACCCATTAAATGGAAAAATATTAAAATAGGAGAAAAAGCTGAAAAAATTTTACTTTTGTTTAGACTCAATAAACACCTTCAATATCAGAGATAGGAGCCAAGTTCCAAAAATTCGGAACTCCGAATTTCATCAGGTCCGAAATTTTTGAAATCGGCTTCGTCTTCCAAAAAAAATAAAACCGCGATTTCGGAGCTTGTATTTTGCATATTAGGCCTTATCAAATCCTTTTAGGTACACCTTCCACTTTTATGCGGCCAGTCATTATGTCGATAATATTGGGAAGATACTTATAACCGCATTAAGCAAAGGTATATAATACATCCATGTTTGGTTGGGAATTTGAGTGGAAGTGAGAAAGTATGTGGAAAACCCAAAGGTCTGCCCGTGTTCGTGACTGAGTCCGGCGTTTGCGAGGCATCCGGCGACGGTCGAATTGACGCTAACTCAGCGTACAAGTGGTGGGGCCTGTTGGACTACTTCAAAGTTTCCTACATCAATTGGCACATCGCTGATCCGAGTCAATCGTGCGCGGCACTCAAACCTGGAACACCGGCATCAAATGTGGGCGGATGTCAAATAATACATATAATAAAATTTATTTATTATATATAATATTGTAATATTTATTATATATATAATATTTATCAATTATTGATTGTTCTGCTAAGGTTGGTGACCCAGGGCGGTGGACCGACTCGGGTCATTTGGTGGCCAATTACGAAAAGAAAAAACAAACCGGTTTGTTTGGGGACTGCTCATTTCTAGAAACTTATAAAATAAAATTTATAGGCGTTCGTTGTTGGTAGCGGGACGCTAATCCCGGATAAGAAACCAAGCGGGATATTGAAGAAAGAACCTGAATTAAATAAAGAAAATACCCTAAACGTTCACTTTTTGCAATTTGGGAGTAGACCAAAAATGCTTGTAAAAAATAAATTATTCTAAAAAATAATTTTTTTTTTTTTGCATATTTTTATTCTTTTACTTAATGGCATTCTCTGAAATGTCGGATCCCAATATTTGCTAAAAAGTTCAAAATTACTGAATGTTCCGTTGTTTCATTTCCTAATTCTTAATTTATTCAAATTTCTGAATGAAATTTTTAGGTTCGGAATTCCGATTTCTGAATTATTTTCTATGCCATCACTTTCTGGTTTGTGAGAATCTTTTTGAGCGTCGGCTACAACCCTAGTGTGCAGGGTTCCCAGATGAAAGTTTTCAAAAGTCTCATTTGGCTGGCAAAAAGTCTTATTTGGGGTCAAAAAACCTCATTTACATATATAAGGTAAAGTTACTTCTTTTTATATTTAGTTGTTTTTATACGAGCATGAAAAATTAATTTCCGAGTAAATAAATATCTAGTTATTAAGCTAGCAATATTTACAATAAAATAAAATAAGATGATATCAAATTTATTAAATTAAATTAAAGTTAGTGGCGTGACATTTATTTTGTCACTTTATATACCTCAAATGATCTATTTGAAAAAATAAAATTAACTTTTTTGACTAGACAAAATGGTGAAAAAAGATCAATTAAGAAGAACAAAACGAAAAGTTGTCAACCCTAAACTGATAGAGCAATGTTTGGCACCGATCAACGATTCGTCCGGCAAAAATGCCAAAAGTTTTTTTATTCTGTCACTTTTTGGCTGGGAAGAAGAATCGCCATGGCACCAATAAAATTATTCAGTTGAATTCGTTTAATTTTAAATTTTTTTATTGAATTTAATTTATTTTTATTATTTCCCTTCGCAAATTGTGACCAAAGACGGTATTTTTTAAAAACAATTTATATCCAGTTTTTGTGTTCAGATTGATACTGACGCATTTGCTGCTTTTGTGAAAAGACCTGCCATAATTGGCAATGTGCCAATGCAATCTTTTTGTGATTTGCTTATAGAGTTTGGGACTTTTATTTTCTAATAGCCCCTCTCCGCATCATCTTTCTTTAAATTGTCGTCATTCGCTTTTATCTATGATTGTTGATAAAAAATTTAGCAAGTTAAAAAAGCAATTAATTGTACAGGATACGATAAAAGTTCCCGGAATTCTCTAACTTTCCTTTTTTTATCCAATATTTTTCTATTAGTTACCATTTTTACCGCCTTTATTATCGCACCTCTTTTTTCACATTTATTTTAAATGTATTCTGACCACTTCTTTGAAGGTATATTTTAGCGAGCGAATAAAATATATTTGATACCCCTACGAAAAGGTTTTAACATTTGCGCGTCGATTTACCAATCAAGCCAAAATCAATCGGTTCGCCAATTTTTTTGAAATCAATTTTCTAGTCCTCCTATTTTAAAATTTTAAGGGCTAAAAACGCTTTTGACAAATTTTTTTATAATTTGGTGACAAATTGTTTAATTTATTTTAGTCGGAAAACCGACACGTAATCGGATTGACATTCCCATGATTTTTTTACAGAGTTATTTATCAAAAAAAAACCTTTTCGTGAATTATTTTTGAAGAACATTAAACAAAAAAAAAAGTTTTGGATTGCGAATAATACTTAAAAATATTGCTTTAATTTTTGGTTTGAAAGTTAAATAATTATTTAAGTTAGCGCAGATTATTGCAAAAATTTTTTTGGGGTGATCTGGGAATTGAACCCAGGACCTCTCGCACCCAAAGCGAGAATCATACCACTAGACCAATCACCCGCATGCTTTTCCTCTGAAGCAAAGATAAATTTATGATCAAAAGGACACGAAGGAACAAATATGCATAAGTGGTGACTAATTATTTTCATTGATTATCCACCGGTTTCGTTGACCCTCCCCTCCCGCGCCAAGTTTCCCAAAAATATTAATGATTTTTTCCCATAAAATTGACATTTTTTTATTCGAATGGATTATAGTCAAGGCTCGCTAATGAAAATGGTTAGAAGCCTTATTTGGCGGCCACAACAGCCTCATTTTGAAAAATTTTATACAGTCCCGTGACGAAAAAGACGGCGCGAACTGATCCCGACCAAATCTGAGTGTGTGTTTTTTTTCGTGTCTGGTAATTTGGACACTGAATATTTTCGACACTAAGTAATTTCGACAGTGAGTAAATTCGACACTAGTGAGTGTTTTTTTTTTTGAAATAAAGCCAATTTGAAAGAGATTGGGATTTTCCTCAAGTGTTCATTTAAATTACACTTATTTTAAAAATGGTAAGCACTCAAAGATAAGCAATTGGATCACGGTTGTTTGTTGAACTGCTCGATGAGCAACTCCGATTATGCATGCCTCTTTCAAAGCAGCATTCAAAATTTTGAAAGGAAAGAAAGCTTCATCTTCGATTTGTTTTGGTCTAAAATGAAAAAGGCCATTTTCTCAGGCAAAATGCAAATGATTTGATGCATTTGCAACTCCAAGGCGAGATAAGAATCCCTACCCAAAAAGGATAAAAGCAGAATGCACATATATAAACAATCTTTGTTTATTAAATCTTTATGGGTTGAAAAAATAATGCCATTATCTAAAACAAATTTTCGAGTGTAACCCCTGATAAAGTTCAGTGTCAAATTTATTCTATAAAAGGCATTAATATATTTAAGCAATTGTTAAAAGCATTTAATAATTCTTTTATGCTATTAAACGAACAATTGTCCACCTTCAAAAATGTCGGCCCATCCAAAGAAAGCGGAGCTGAATTTGAAGCGAATGTGAGTTGAAATTTAAATGGGGAAAATGTAGACAAATGCTAAGTCACGGAAATTTAGCCATATATCGGGGTTTATTGACTCCAAAATAGCGAACCCTCGGAAACCCCGTCTATTTTTTAATTAGGACTTTGGTTCGGCACTCTAAATTTGATCGTTTTTCAGTTAGATTTGTGGCGACATTTATTTCGATGTGTTCAATTGGTTGGCACCGGCCAAAGTTGGCTTGGAATTGGCGTTGGTCTCCCACCAATTCGACGCAGTGGTGGACACACATTTCCGAAGCAGAAAATGGGCACTCGGTAAATTGAGAATTTACTCAAACAATATTGCCAAAGAGAATGACGATCCGCCGGAAGAAACATTGCCATTTCCACAAAAACCTGTGCCAAATTCAGTCGTCGGCTTCTCTTTTGTTGACATTTTGTAAGTCTCATAGGCCGTTTTTTTTAATTTCAACATTTTTTATAGTGCCATCAATTCTGATGTCATTGATTTTCTTCAACGCATTGGTCGTGCTTTGGAGAAGGATGTCTGTTTGGAATTACACATTTATGGGTAGTCCGATTTGGACAATTTTACCACTTCCATTTGGCCTCTGCTAAATGTCTCCGCCATCATCAAAATGCACTTTCAATATTCATCTGTTCTTCAAAACTTCCGCCGTTACATTTCTCCGTCCATTCTCCGCCACTGTTCCAACCTCCGAGCGAAGAATTGACAATGACAGTTTTTGGTGGCTAATCGAACGGAGTCCAATTGACAAAAGTGCGGAACAATGGGTCAAATGGGAGAACGAAGCAATGAAATATGGAGAAAATGGTAGTTGGAAAGTGCTCGGAATGTATCTTTAGCATGTGACAAATTTGGTAATAAGGGCATATTTTTATTGTTTTTTTTAATTCTCATTTATTCAACTTTTAAAATTTTTTAGTTCTAACGGAGGGCAATTGAAAGGATGGAATAAGAACAGACAGAAGATTGAATTGGTTTTTTATTTTGTTTTTTGGTATTTCTTGTTGATGTCCAAATAAATAAATTGCCATTACACAAAATATATGAGGAAAGTGGAACAATAATAAGTAGGGGCATGATTTTAGATGTCAAAAATAGGTACAAATAAGTTGCCAAAAAGTGCAAAATAGATGCTAAAAACTCAAAAAACCCCCCAAAATAGGTGATAAAAATGCCGAAAATTTGTACAATGTACAAAAAAGTTTTTTTTTCTCCAAAAACTCTTAAAACCAACTCTATTGCATTGAGTAATTAAAAAAGGGTTTTTTTTAACAATTAAGAAATTTGTTCATTGACTTTTCGTAATAAATAAAATTGTTATAATTATTTTGGAATTTTACTATGTTATTGCCAAGAAGATTTTAAAAAATTTTGCATCGACAAAATTTCTGACTTTTTTGCGTTCTTCAAGTTGTAACTTTTTTAAGAGTTAATTGATCGCTTAGAAACATCTAATTCATACCTTCTAAAGACTTAAAGCTTTCGGAGCATACCAAATTTGTAAATTCTTGAGATCATTTGATAGCCCTAATTTCCTTATTAGCCTGTAAAATTTCAGAAAATTTCTTTTAATTTCAAACAAAGTTATGGCCAAAAGAACTCAAAAAACCAAAGATTATCAAACATTTTTCGTCATAACTTTGTTTGAAATTGAAAGAAATTTTACAGGCTAATAGGGAAAACTTAGAGCTATCAAATGATCTCAAGAATTAAAATTTGGTAGCTTTGGAGCAAAAGTTATCAATGATTTTTTATTAAAAATTTTCCATTTGATGGTTTTTGAGTAACGACCAATCACCAATGGGAGAACGAAGCACTGGACAATATGACAAATAATTGGAAAGTGCTCAAAGTTTATTGTTAGGCTGACGTCGTTTGGTAATAATAGCCCAGAATCTTCTTTGTCTGATGTGGTTTGGTAATAATTGCGCCTCGAACAATTGCGCCTTTGTCCTAAATCCATTTTAGTTTCGTTCTTCGAGAAGCGAACTCTAGGGGACGACGACGGTAATTAACCGCAAAATTCGCGTGCCAACAAAAAGCTATTAGTGAGGTTCGAATCTCCACACAAAATTAGGATTGGGTTTTCAGAAAAAAAAACTCAAAATTTAAGGAACATTTTTTTCTAGAATTTTTTTCTTGAAAAAAAGTACCGATTAGTACCGGACCCGTTCAATGTTTCGGCGCCAAACCCAAAAAAGGATAAAACAATTGTTTGGCTAAGATTGAAAACCGTTGAAAAGAAATTTTCAACAAAAAAAAAACAAAAATATTATGAACAGCAGAAATGAGGAAATAGCGGGAAAAGTGTGAGCCGTTGCAAGGCGCAGGTTGGTCGTTGAACTCTGTGCCCAAATTCTTCTTTTGTTTTTTATTTACACTGCCCTAACCCAGGGCAGGGATTCGTCCTTTATTTCAAAGTAAGTACTTTATTTTCGGCTTTCATCCTTTGAAAACGGAATTTTGCCCATAAAATGTAAAAAATGTTAATTTTTAAGCCAAAATCCATTAGCAGATAAGACATAAATTGTCAAAAAAATTTTCCCCGGCGGCGCCTATCGGCACCGCCTCCGCACCCCTCCCTGAAAAAATAAAACATTTGAATAAAAAAACGATTTTATTAATGCAAATAATACATTTTTGTTGTGTCCTTTGAATTCGCAAATTCTTTCTCTTATGTCCTTTGAAATCACCTTATCAGTCCTTTGAAATAGAGCTCGACTGATCCCTACCCTGCCCGAACCTAAATTCATATCGACGGAATTTTTTGTTCCATTAGCACTGGTTTGGTCAAATGTGTAAAGATGCTCCCTATTGTGGTGTAGCTTCACTTTTTATTTTGTTTTTTTTAAATTGTTTTTCATATTAAAATTTAAAAAGGATGAAAAAAAGGAGGAAGAAAAATTAAATAGCAAATTTTTCCAAGGATGTGTTTTGTTTTATTTTTTATTTTTGCGAAATACCCAACTTTTTCTTTTATTTTTGGTTCGGCGCCGAAACGTTGCAGTTGTTTTGGCTATAAATTAATGGGCATTGAAAAGAAAGAGAACAACGGCAAACGTGTAGAAGCTCCAATATTGTACATGTTGAATGGCAGAAAATTTTTCAACATTTTTTCATTGATTCAATTTTTTTGTAATATTTTGTAATGCTCCTTATGTAATATAGTGCCATAGAAATCATTATTTTCACTTATTTCTCCGACAAAAAAAAAATTGTAATTTCCCAATTGTCGACCTCCAATTTTTTTTTATTTCAAAATCAGGACATCCAGTCCAAAAAATTAGATTTTGGAGTTAAAAATCAGGACATTAAAAAAAGGATTGCACAGCAATTGTACATCAATTCTTCACTTAAATGAGTATGTATCAAATTTCTTATTTTTCATTAGAAATAATTTTGGAAATTTATGAGATAAATTTTGAGAAAATCTACACTAATGTGGGTCCGGTGGTGTCGATAGGCGCGCCACCGGGTGAAATTTTGTAAATTTATGCCGATTTGTTATCAGAATTTGCCCAAATTTACACTGTAAAACTCATTAATTAAGATAAGTGTTATAAGCATTTAATATTCTTTCATTGCTGTCAAACGGACGATTGGCCGACCACCTTCAAAATGTCGGACCATCCAAAGGAAGCGGAACGAACTGGTTAGAGCTGCGACTACGATCTCCCAGAATTTTGACTATTTTCTTAGTTAATGACTAGCAGGGGTGGGACGCGGACGAAAAAATCCCGCGGTCGCGGATCGCGAATCGCGGTTGAAATTTTCCGCGAATCGCGGATTTCAAATCCCGCAGTCGCGGATCGCGAATCGCGCATGAAATTTTCCGCGGTCACGAATCGCGGATCGCGGAAAAAAAAGGCCGCAAATCGCGCCTCGCGGATCGCGGTCGCGGACTTTTAGAAAAAACATTAAAAAGGCAATTTTTTTTAGATTAAACTACGCATAAAAAACAGAGCCTGTACCGGTTTTTTTGGACTAAGAAAACCTCACTAGTCTAAAAATAAGATTTTTTTGCCAAAAATAATTATTTATAATTTTTTTTTTCCTATTTTGTCTTGCATTTTAAATTAATCAAATCAATAGTGGGGGACAGTGGTGCCTATCGGCGCCACTGGTGGAATTTTTTAGAATTTGGGAGAATTTTACTCAAAAGAACCAAGTTTTCAATTGGAAAAGGGCCTTTTTTAATGTTCAAATAGCCGGTGGTGCCGTTAGGCGCCGCCGGAAAATTTTGGATGAAATGTTATAGGTTTTTCT
Organism: Heterodera filipjevi; assembly: GCA_039877585.1. Lineage (NCBI taxonomy): Eukaryota > Metazoa > Nematoda > Chromadorea > Rhabditida > Heteroderidae > Heterodera > Heterodera filipjevi. The sequence continues at coordinate 2,501,272 of JBDPZO010000005.1, read as the reverse complement.
TAAAAATTCTTTCTTTGAGTCTAATTTTGAAAAAAATTCATATGGATTGAGTGGCCGGCGATGCTGAAAATTGGAAATTTCATGAATTTTATAAGGAAAATGGTTCAAATTCCATAGATTCACAATTTTTTTTACAAACCTGCAAATTTGGTCGGAATTTTGCCCAAAATAGCTTCGAAAAATCTCGGAAAGCGAAATTCCCATACCAAAAAAAAGAAAGAAATAAAATCAGAATTCAGTGAAATCTCTGACCCAATTTGTTATTTTTATCCCTATTTTGTAAAGAATTGTAAAAATTTTATGAAATTTGTCGTTTTTCTTTTTGGAGAATTTTTAAATCCCGCAGTCGCGGATCGCGAATCGCGGATAAAATTTGCCGCGGTCGCGAATCGCGGAAAAAAAAGGCCGCGAATCGCGGATCGCGGTCGCGTCCCATCCCTGATGACTAGGGCTGGGATTTATATTTTTTTAAATATTTTTCTGCTGATATGCGTTGAAGAAAGGGGTTTAAAAGAAGCATTTCTGCGTTATAATTTTTTGAATTGGACGTAAATATTCGTAATAAAAAAAAATATTTTAGGGGTTTTTTAAAAAAAATATTTATTTCAATATTTTGAGGTTTTGTCAATATTTTGTAAATATTTTGACATTTTTCGACTTTTTCATGTAAAAATTAAAAGATTTAAACAAAAATACATCCCTAAGAATCAACTTTTGAAAAATTTTGAAAAACGTACCCCTAAAAAATGAAAAATTTAAAAAATATTTTCTCAAAAAATTTTGTTTTAAAAAAAAAAAAATTTTTTTTTTTTGTCTGACAACCATATGTTTTTTGCCTGAAATTTTTTGAAAAGTACCTTTTAACTGTAACCAGTGAATAAATTTAATCGCCGATTTATGCTTTTTATTTATCTATAAAAAGCGATTTTCGGTTTTTTTTACACTGCGAAATTATATTTTCTTAATCAATATTTGGTCAATATTTTGGAGTTTTTTCAATATTTGGTCAATATTTTGGCTTTTTTTCATAAATATTTATTTAAATATTTTGGCATTTTTCGTAAATATAACGGCGCCCACGTTTCGGCGCCGGACACGTTTCGGCGCTCACGTTTCGGCGCCCACGTTTCGGCGCCAAGCCAAAAATAGAAAAAAAACCTATCCAACTTTTTTGAAAACTTAACCCCTAGTTTTTTGAAAACTTGACCCCTAGTTTTTTGAAAACTTAACCCCTAGTTTTTTGAAAACTTAACCCCTAGTTTTTTGAAAACTTAACCCCAACTTTTTTGAAAACTTAACCCCTAGTTTTTTGAAAACTTAACCCCTAGTTTTTTGAAAACTTAACCCCTAGTTTTTTGAAAACTTAACCCCTAGTTTTTTGAAAACTTAACCCCTAGTTTTTTGAAAACTTAACCCCTAGTTTTTTGAAAACTTAACCCCTAGTTTTTTGAAAACTTAACCCCTAGTTTTTTGAAAACTTAACCCCTGGTCTTTTGAAAAACTAACCCCCTGGTTTCTTAAAATTGACCAATTTTTTTTTTGCAAAAAGAATTTAAAAATTAGGGCTAGGTTTTCAAGGTTATGGTTACGCTTAAAAAAAAATTTAGGTTTATGTTTCAAAAGGCTTGGGGGTTAGTTTTTAAAAAACTAGGGTTTTTCAACAAAGTATATAGTTGAGCATTAAAAAAAACTAGGGGGTTCGGTTTTACCCGGCCAGGCACGTTTCGGCCCCCACGTTTCGGCCCCAGACTCGTTTAGGACTTTGTAACTTTTTTCAAAGTCAACCAAATTTCACAAATTTGGTATCATTCTAAAGCTTTAAGTGTTTAGAAGGTATGAATAATTTATTGCTAAGCGATTGACCAACTCTTAAAAAAGTTACAACTTGAAGAACACAAAAAAGTCAGAATTTTTGTATTTTTTGGTTCATACATTTTCTGTAAATCGACTATTCTTTAAGACTTTTAGAAGTCTAATAGAGCTCATGAAGAGCTTTCGAATGATAATAAATTTGTTGCATTTGGTTGGCAATGAAAAAAGTTATGATACTTTAAATGTTGCTGGGGCCGAAACGACCCCGACCCGGTTTTACCAAACTAGGGTTTTAATCTACGTGACTTTTTTGTACGAAATGACCCCTCCGACTAAAACGGCCCGACTAAAATAGCCCGACGCCCGACTAAAGTGACCCCTGAAAACGAAAAAAAATTTTTGATAGCTTTATTTTGTTTTTGCTTTTTTTGGCTTGGCGCCGAAACGTGTTCGGCGCCGAAACGTGAGCGCCGAAACATGGGCGCCGAAACGTGAGCGCCGAAACGTGGGCGCCGAAACGTGGGTGGCCCTAAAATGAAACCCCAAAAACGGATGAAAACACAAAAACCATTAAAACGAAACAAAATTTCGTCCATCCCTGGTGTTGTAACCCTTTTTTGAGTGTTTTTCAGTCGTATTTGTGACGGCATTTTCTTCGATGTTTTCCATTGGTTGGCACCTGCCAAATTCGGCTTGGAATTGGCGTTTGTCTCCCACCGATTCGACGCATTGGTGGACACTCATTTCAAAAGCAGAAAATGGACACTTGGCAAATTGCAAATTTGGTCAAAGAACATTTTCAAAATAAATGGCAATGGATCTGAGAAAGAACTGCCATTCCCAAAAAAACCTTTGACAAATTCAATCGTCGGCTTCCATCGTGTTGACATTCGGTGGGTTTCATTGATTTTAAATAAAAACTATTTTTATTTCTCCTATTTTTCTTTTTATAGTTCGATGCGTTCCGCCGATGCCATTGCCTTTCTCCGATGCATTGGTTGTCTTTTGGAGTCGAATGTTTATTTGGGTTTATACCTTGTTAGGGAGTCGGATTGGAATAGATTTACCACTTCCGTTTGGCCTCTGCTGAATGTGTCGGGCATCATCAAAATACGCTTTGGATTTTCTTCTATTTTTCAACATTTGCGTCGTCTCATTTCACCGTCCATTCTCCGCGACTGCCCCAATCTCCGAATGATCTCTGTCGGCAATGATTTCTTTCTCAAATTTCCGCCCGATGACAGCAAAGAATCATCCGATGGTCAAGCATTGTGCAAATGGATGCACACTCCGCGCGCGGATGGCCAACCGAAAGTGTTCAAAATCCATTGGAGATCAGAAGTTTCAATGGACGCATTCAAAACGGTCAAATTTCTGTCCGATTTCATATCATTTTGTCATTTTTAGACCTTTTTAAATGCTACCACTTCTGTCAGTTTCATCATCCGTTTACGTTTCATTTCTTCGGTTGGTCCATTTGAATTGATCAATTCACTGACGCGTGAACAATTGACAAGTCGACAAATTGGCACTGGTGGTCATTGGCAATTGATCGAACGGAGTCCGAAGCAATGGGCTGAATGGGAGAGAGAAGCATTGGACGATGAAAGAAATTTGTGGAAAATGCTTGGAATTTATATTTGATTGACGTCGTTTGGTAATAATGCAAAATATCATTATTTTTGCTCTCATTTTAATTAGTGTGCGGCACGGTATCGGTATACCGTTCGGTATACCGACCGAAATAAAAAGAATTGTTAGACAGAGATGATTAATTAAGAATAGATTTTTGATTAGATTAGAAATAGTATTTTATTAGGATTTCTGAATTTTGGAAAAGGTAAATATTTTCTTTTTTGTTTTTGTTATTCTCCCCACCCAAGGAGACGACCAATGGATATGTCGTGAATTAGTTTTTGTGTGTTGGTTTGGTCTTCATTCGAACAGCGCAGTGAAGAAAGAATGTGCCAGCTGGAGCATCAAAAAGTTTGGTAAATGACTGCAACAATTGGTAAATTTTTCGTTTTCAAGAAAAAAACAGAATTAAGCATAATTGCCAAAAAATTTTAAGAATCCCAAGGAGAAAGCCGACCAATATGAATGCCGCGAATTTTGGACACAGAGCTGACTTCGAAAAGAATTGCTGAACAAAGCGGCGATGACTTCATTTCAAAGGCGAAGCGAAGAAAGAAAGTGCCAGCTGGACCAAAGCATGAGATGGAGAGAAAAATGGAGATATTTTTTTTTAAATTTATTATGTGATTACAACCTGTTAAAATGTAGTTTTTTAATTGCCTGAATTGATGTATTACTTATGACTCTTGAAATTAATTTTCATACTGTTATCCAAAAAAATTGGTTTTAGGCTTTATTTAAGGGCACAGACGATTTTGACGTTAAAAGAGAAGAGACGAAAGGAATTGAGGAGAAACGTTGAAAGCGAAAGAAAAAGATTAAGAAATAAGTTAAATGAAACTAATTGAATTAGTCGTCCCTAGCGGGTATTGCGCCGAAGGCGCAAAAACCCGCTAGTTATTTTAAAAATAGTACGGCAATCGATGCATACTTATATGTATTATGATAAAAATTGAATGGACGCATAAAAAAGAGTAAACAAATGAATGACTGAAGGGGAAAAAATAAATTTGAATAAATATTTAGTTAGGGTATGTAATATATATGTGGCAAAGAAAAAAGGGGAACGCAAAATTTTCCAGTGAGGTCTCTTGTGTTTTGTTTTTTTTTTGGGAAAAAAAATCAAAAATGCATGCCGAGAAATAAATAAAAGCTTAAATTTATCGTGGAAAGTCGGAAATGGAATTAATTGGCCATGTTATTTTTACACATGATTAATTTTTTTTTTCCATTTTAAGAAAAAAATAAATTTTAAAGGGTTTTTCTTCCATTTCTGCTTAGAAATGACAAGAAATAGATGAATTGGATAGCTTCAAACGAAAAAATTGCTGTGATGATTTTGTTCGCAATTTTTGATGTTTTGGAAAATGATGATTTTTTCATGTCAATTGAGGTTTTTTGCGGGGTTTTTTAGTATCAAATGAAAATTTTTGAAGGCATGATGAGGATTTTAAAAAATTTTGAGATGTCAACCCTGTTTAAACGAAGCTCTTAAATTAAAGTCGTAGAAAATTTAGAATTTGAAGGTATAAATAATGTTTTCTAAGTAATCTTCTGTTGCCACTACTTACTGGTTGGCATTTTGCCGATTTCGCGGATTTTGACAAGATTATTACCGGACAGGGCATTTGTTTGGTGTGTGATAAGTATTGTTTCTGAGCAAAAAAGAGTTAAAAGTGATTTTTATGAAATTCTGTCTTCAGGGGTTTTCGGAGGCGCTGACCACGAATATGACACCATCTATGGGTTTTCATGTTATGTTTTTTCATCAAGTATTTTCCCCTCTTTTTATTGGTATTCGAATGGAATAAACATTTGTTTACTTTTGCTCAATTTCATGCAGTTGCTATTCCATTAGAACGTGGTGCGACATTTGAGGATTTGACATTTGAGGACCCGACATTTGAGGACCCGACATTTGAGGATCCCGACATTTGAGGACCCGACATTTGAGGATCAGACGTTTGAGGACCCGACATTTGAGGACCCGACATTTGAGGATAACCCCGACATTTGAGGACCCGACGTTTGAGGATTTTCAATTTTTTTAAAGAAAACTAATATTTTATTTATTATCATTATGAAAAAGGAAGAAAATGCCTTTCCCAAGGGCCAACGGGAGAGAATATAAAACTATTCATTTTTTGTATCATCCCAGTTTTCAAAATCATTGCGCATAAGTCGGTATTGCAAAGATCTGAGATGAGTAAGGATTTCATCCTCATTTGGGTTCTCTATCTTATTAAAAAATTAACCCTAAAAAAATGAAAAAAAATAAATTTCTAAAGACTTCCGTATAGCCAAATCATTGTCTCTGTAAGTTTTTTTCCGTTCTCGAATTCTTATCCCCTGAGTTGGGTCCAACTCGTTTGCCGAAGCTTATCGGCTGCAATTCGCTCTTTTTCTTTAGAACAGTGATGAGTCTGTAAGTCAAAAATATTAAAATGATTAATTCATTTTCACTTCGATAATGGGGGATGAACACTGGAGAATTGCATTCTTAAAGCCAAATGGAACCCTTCTTGGGCGTTGTTTGTGCGTCCCATGTCATTAAGAACGCTTTCATGATGATTCCATGTATTAATCGGAAACAATCTACCGTTGGCCATTGGGAAAGGCATTTTCTTCCTTTTTCATAATGATAATAAATAAAATATTAGTTTTCTTTAAAAAAATTGAAAATCCTCAAATGTCGGGGTTATCCTCAAATGTCGGGTCCTCAAATGTCGGGGTTATCCTCAAATGTCGGGTCCTCAAATGTCGGGGTTATCCTCAAATGTCGGGTCCTCAAATGTCGGGTCCTCAAATGTCGGGATCCTCAAATGTCGGGTCCTCAAATGTCGGGATCCTCAAAAGTCGGGTCCTCAAATGTCGGGTCCTCAAATGTCGGGTCCTCAAATGTTAAATCCTCAAATGTCGGGTAGCCCATTAGAATACCAGTAAAAAGGGAACAAATAAAACTTGATGATAAAGAAAGAAAAAAAGCGTCGATTTATGAAATCATATAACAAATCTGGCAGATTTAGACAAGCAAAAATCTTTTACCTTAGATTTTCTCAAAATTTGTTTTACAATTCATTAAAGATATTCAAAACATTTTTTCCGATGTTACATATCATCCCTATTAGTTTGAGTTCGCAGTTTTATTTTATATCTCGCAGCATATTGGCAAAATTGATTACATTTGGCAAAAATGTTTGTCCCGATTTATTGAAAAAATCTCGAAAATATTTTCTATGCATTGAAACGATAACAATATTCAGGGAAAATGAAAAATATAATGTTGTATATATTATATGCATATACAATATACGCATTTATACATAGAGAAAAAAATGTCTTGGCATATAATGGAAATGAGCAGCAATAGCATAAGCCAGTCTTTATGTGATTTTTAAAATAAAAATGCATAATGAATTATTTAATTTATATTTTAGGATGAAACAACTTTCTATTATTTATTTATTTTTTGCCATTTCATACGTTTTGGCACAATCTTACGAATGGGATTTAACCGTCTCACAAAAAAATGTCCAAATTTATGCACAATTTATTGAAGACATCTATAAAAATTTGGCCACTAAAATACCATTTTCGAATTATTGTTTTTACGATAATTTTATTAAATACGCTTCAGAAATGGCCCATTTCCATTTGGTGGAGTACAAAAACAGTGCCGAAGTTTACCATGCACAAAACTACTTGAAAACGAAACCGTTTTTCCTCTTCGAAGAAGTTGAATGGAATTGGGCATGCGAATTTCACGCCAAAATATTTTGCCCTGAGAATCCGTTACCAAAGAAAGTGATTGGCCAAATTTTGCTGCTGACCTTTTCATTTGCCGCACGACTTCTCTTAAGTTCATAGTCAGTTTTTAAAAATTTAATTTCATTTAAATTTAATTATTGAAATTATTTTTTAGCATTGAATTCAGTCATTTAATGTTGTCCTATGCCCATGAAAATTATGGCGAATGGAAAATTCAAACGCTTTTATCCGCCTTTAAACTTTTGTCCTCCAATTTCAGAAACAATGAATATCAATATGGGTATGGCAAACAAAGAACAACAAACTCAAAGCGGGGGTGGGGTTATTACTAGGGATGGCACTTTTAGGCATAAAAAAATGGTCAAAAAGGCGCCTAAAAAAGGCAGAAAAAATTCCAAAAAAGGCATGAAAAATTGGAAAAAAGAAGCATAAAAATTTTTATTAAATATTTTCAAGTTTGAAAAATGATAATTTTTCGTTGTATCAGTTACAAGTCAGGATTTTTTTTCAAGCTTTTCCGGTGTAAAATTACTCAATTAATTTTTAAATTTATTCATATTTGGCAAGAAATTTTCATTAGGTGGTGATTATTTTTTAGAAAAATTCCAGTTTTTAGGGGTGTATTTTTTTAAATTTTAGAAGCCAATCCTTAGGAGTCTATTTTTCATTTTTGTGGAGAAATTTTAAAATTCTGAGTAAAATTTGCAAAAGGCATAAAAAAAGCACCAAAAGTGCAAAAAGGCATAATAATCCCAAATGGTACGAAAAAGGCAAAAAAAAAAAAAAAAGACTACATAAGAGCTTCAAACGAAGTTTAAAATGCGTTTTTCGTGCGTATTAGCTCATCCAAACTTTTGGAGGCCGTGACGATATTGCATTTGAAATCGCTTTGTTTGTATTTATATAAATTTTTATTTTATTAAAACTAAATTTAGAATTTTTTCGTTTGAAATTTTTAAACTTTTCGACGATAGAATAACTGCTCAAGAAACAAAAATAAACATAAAATCATCGGCAAACAAACAATTCATTGGTAAAGCAATTAAAATAATATTTTTTTGTTTTTATTGAATTTCCATTTGAGTTCTGTTTTTCATGTTTATATTTACAGAAAATTTCAAATTTTTCCTGAATCTTTCCGATTTTTCTCTGACATTACACGAAGTTTATGAAGTGCTGGATGCAATTTTATATGAAGTACAAATGGAGAACATGGACAGAAATGACAACAAGAAAAGTGTTGTTCACCATGAAAATGAATCATCGCCCGAAGTGCTCACTTTCGTCAAAAAATATTTTGCAGCAAAAATGGACAGAGCAAATGTATCCGCATCATCATTATCATTGAGACAGCGCTTCAATGATTCAAAGCCAAGGCCCACTGGCACAATTGCCAATTGTGTGCGTCTCCATTTTGGCGTGGCATTATCCGACGGTCCACTAGGATTCAGTATGTGCACGATTCACGATCGGTCTCGGTTCGGCGCGCTCAGTTCGGCGCTCAGCATGTTATAACGGGCGCCGAACTGAGCGCGCCGGAAAACTCACTCCGAACTGAGCGCGCCGAACCGAGTGGTCCGGCACGATTCAGTGATCCTGAAAAGGGCAACCAGTATCATCAATTCTTTTATTTGAATTTTTGCAATAAGTTTAACGCCCGTGTTTTGGCGCCAGACTCGTTTAGGGTATTGTAACTTTTTTCTTCGTGAACCAACTTCAATAAATTCGGTATCATTCGAAAGCTCTTCATTTTGCATCTTAAATGAGGTAAAATGAATTAAAAAAACAGACCAAAATTATCTATGTTTCTACGGGAAAAGAGCAATTTTAGGGAAAATTTGCTAATAAAAATGGTCTTAATGTGCAGGGCTTGGATCGGCAAGTCGGTTTCAAAAGGACCGATACGGTGATTTCAAAAGACACAAGGGGCGAAATTGTGAATTCAAAGGACGCATCAAAATTTATTCAAATGGTCTGTATTTTTCGCCAGAATGAATTTTTTCAAGAATTTTCTTGTTTCCCGTCAGCATTTTCCGTCTCGACTTATGTGATCCCGAAATTTATTCAATACATTCGTTAAATTTTCATCATGCTTTCAAATTTTTGGAAATCCTTAGGGTAGGGGTCCGGCGGTGCCGATAGGATCCGCCCGGAAATTTTTTTTTAAATGGGGGATTTATTAACATACTTTGTCTCGAAAATATTCAATTTTGAGGCTTTATTAAAAAAATTTTGAACAATTTCTTATAAAACAAAATGAAAATTCTTTTAGACATAAAGCCAAATAATTTTATTTTTCCATGAACTAAGCCGTTTGTACATTTAATTGACAAAATGCCGATTTTAAAGAACATCTTTGAAATACAGGAGGCTTCAAACTTTCAAAGGACGATAGCCGAAAATAAAGGATGTCCTTTGAAATAAAGGACAGATCCGAGCCCTTTCTTAATGTCTATCGGTACTCAATTGTCCGTTCCGGGCCCAGCCACACTGAATAATACTATACATTTATCGTACATTTACAGATTTGAAAGTGTTCCATTCGGAATTTGATAATTTCGCACTGTTCAAAAGTTCAAATGAATGCCCAAATGTTCATTATAAGCAACGCTCGAATAGACTACCGGGTGGCGTGATCTCCAGGTAAATGCTATAAACACAGGGCTCCCAAATAAAAAGTTTTTCGGGTCAAAAAACCTCATTTTAGAAAATTTTATTCAAAAAGCAACAACAAAAAAACAGTAAAAAGGGGTGGCCGGTGGTGCCGACAGGCGCCACGGGGAAAATTTTGAAAAATTGGGTGTATTTAGGTAACAAATTTTGTACCAAAAAAAAAGATTTTTGAGAAAACATGGGCAAAAATGGGGCCGGCGGTGCCGATAGGCGCCGCCGGGAAAATTTTAGAAAATTTGAGTCGGATTTGTTAACAGTTTTTGCAAAGAATGCATATTTATTATTTTTTTTTTTTTTCTTCCACAAATATTAGCGAGAACGCAAAAATGTTGTCGTTTTTGCACCACAATCCTAAAATTATTGACACACCTAGAAAATTTTTAATAAAAAACGACTTTTCCTACTTTGCCTTTTAATTATCATTTAACATTTTTGGTCTACCCTTTTTTGTTTTTTAATTTGCAATATAATATTTATAGACTCAAAAAATTATTTTGCCATTTTGTTTTAATAGAAGTACACCGATTGAGCATCAATTGTTTGGGGAATTGATAAGCAATTACACATGGGCAATCAGAATGGATTCAAACCGATACAAAGGTTAAAAAGGGGACAGTCATTTAAATTTAACGAATTTTATTTAACATTATATATTAATGCATTTTATTATTTATTATTAAGCGGTGAAACAATTTGCTGATTCATTACGCAAAAGTGTCCAAAGCGAATTGATCTTCAACAAAAATGATTGCTCTTACAATTTTAAACATAAAATGAGTAACAAATTCCAATTTTTGTTAAGTATTTTACAAAATATTGAGGATACAGAAAATTACGAACTTTTGTTTAATTTATCAAATGCTTTTGACCAAAAATTTCAATTATCAGAACCAAATGGGCAAAAGATTTTAATTCTGAAAGAACTTTTGATGGGTTTAAACGGAATAATTGACGAATACAGTTGCATTTATTTATATCCGAAATATGAGAACATTATGAAAAAATTTGGACCAATTTTATTTGAAACACTTCAAAAAAGTAACGCCAAAGTTAAATATGACGAGAAAAATCAGACGATGTCATTGCCATTGGAAATGGCAGAATATTTGCTGGGACGACTCAATGCCTTCATTAAAATTTATTCATTTTAAGTGAAAAAGTAAATAATTTTCATTTTATCTGATTTTTAGGACATCGGAAATTTGCCGAATTGCTCATGATTTGGATTTTGTAAGAACATTGGAAAACATTGTGACAACAGACAATTTCGAGATGATAAAGCGGAGAAAGTCAATTAGTGTCGAAGAGAACTCCGACCTATTCGGATTGCTTTTTTCATTGGCATTTCGCCTATCATTGAAAAGTGAAAGGGCCGATTTGGCGAGACAATATTCAAAGACATTCGCAATCGCTTACCAATGCATTAAACTGTCTGATAAAAGGTAATGAAATGGTAACTGTTTAATTGAATGCTTCTTTTCTTCTTTAAAGTACCTTTCAACTCAAAAAATGTAACCAGGAAAAATCACACCTGTAAATTTTAAAAAATGGAAATCCCGTTCCGGACCCGAGAAATTAAATTTGCCTAACACCAAGTTAAATCGACCTATAAAAGATGAAAAGTCAATCAATTAAGAAACAATGAGGGGCAAGAAAGCTAAGGCAAAGAAAATGAGAAACCAGCGGAGGTGGCGAAAAAATGTGATGGAAAATATCAGATAGAAAAGAAGAGACAACTAGACGAAGGGTGGAAGAGAAATAATGAAGAAAATGCAC
>JBDPZO010000005.1:2380276-2489508 GCA_039877585.1 Heterodera filipjevi | reverse complement strand
TATGGACATTGTAAAGTCAAGCAATTTAATATAATAACAAATGGTTTAGATGATCCTTTATTCATATTTATGGCCATTGATTATGCCAAATAATTTTAAATAAATTTCTTATAATTCAGAGCAAATGATTTATATGAACTTTTAAAGCATTTAACTGAAATTATGGCCATTGATTTTTATAAAGCATATCAAAGCATTTAACTGAAATTGTTTGTTGCATATTTATGGCCATTGATTTTTATAAAGCATATCAAAGCATTTAACTGAAATTATGGCCATTGATTATGCCAATAATTTTAAATAAATTTCTTATAATTCAGAGCAAATGATTTAGATGAACTTTAAGAAATTTATATTCATATTTATGGCCATTGATTATGGCAAATAAAATATATAAATTATATATTCATAGCAAATGATTTAGATGAACTTTAAGAAATTTATATTCATATTTATGGCCATTGATTATGCCAATAATTTTAAATAAATTTCTTATAATTCAGAGCAAATGATTTATATGAACTTTTAAAGCATTTAACTGAAATTGTTTGTTGCATATTTATGGCCATTGATTATGCCAATAATTTTAAATAAATTTCTTATAATTCAGAGCAAATGATTTAGATGAACTTTAGAAATTTATATTCATATTTATGGCCATTGATTATGCCAAATAATTTTAAATAAATTTCTTATAATTCAGAGCAAATGATTTATATGAACTTTTAAAGCATTTAACTGAAATTATGGCCATTGATTATGCCAATAATTTTAAATAAATTTCTTATAATTCAGAGCAAATGATTTAGATGAACTTTAGAAATTTATATTCATATTTATGATCAGTGGACTTTATATATTATTTATTTAATTTTTATATTTTATATCAGAGCATCTAACTGCAATTTTTCGTTTAAGTTTTTATGGCCATTGATTATGCCAATAATTTTAAATAAATTTCTTATAATTCAGAGCAAATGATTTATATGAACTTTTAAAGCATTTAACTGAAATTTTTTGTTTGCATATTTATGGCCATTGATTATGCCAATAATTTTAAATAAATTTCTTATAATTCAGAGCAAATGATTTATATGAAGTTTATTATTTCATATGATCATTGATTTTTATAAAGCATATCAAAGCATTTAACTGAAATTTTTGTTTTCATATTTATGGACATTGTAAAGTCAAGCAATTTAATATAGTAACAAATGGTTTAGATGATCCTTTAATTCATATTTATGGCCATTGATTATGGCAAATAAAATATATAAAAATTTCTATTCATATTTATGATCAGTGGACTTTATATATTATTTATTTAATTTTTTATATTTTATATCTGAGCATCTAACTGCAATTTTTCGTTTAAGTTTTTATGGCCATTGATTATGCCAAATAATTTTAAATAAATTTCTTATAATTCAGAGCAAATGATTTATATGAACTTTTAAAGCATTTAACTGAAATTTTTTGTTTGCATATTTATGGCCATTGTAAAGTCAAGCAATTTAATATAATAACAAATGGTTTAGATGATCCTTTAATTCATATTTATGGCCATTGATTATGGCAAATAAAATATATAAATTATATATTCATAGCAAATGATTTAGATGATCTTTAAGAAATTTCTATTCATATTTATGATCAGTGGACTTTATATATTATTTATTTAATTTTTTATATTTTATATCTGAGCATCTAACTGCAATTTTTCGTTTAAGTTTTTATGGCCATTGATTATGCCAAATAATTTTAAATAAATTTCTTATAATTCAGAGCAAATGATTTATATGAACTTTTGAAGCATTTAACTGAAATTGTTTGTTTGCATATTTATGGCCATTGTAAAGTCAAGCAATTTAATATAATAACAAATGGTTTAGATGATCCTTTAATTCATATTTATGGCCATTGATTATGGCAAATAAAATATATAAATTATATATTCATAGCAGATGATTTAGATGAACTTTAAGAAATTTCTATTCATATTTATGATCAGTGGACTTTATATATTATTTATTTAATTTTTTATATTTTATATCTGAGCATCTAACTGCAATTTTTCGTTTAAGTTTTTATGGCCATTGATTATGCCAAATAATTTTAAATAAATTTCTTATAATTCAGAGCAAATGATTTATATGAACTTTTAAAGCATTTAACTGAAATTTTTTGTTTGCATATTTATGGACATTGTAAAGTCAAGCAATTTAATATAATAACAAATGGTTTAGATGATCCTTTAATTCATATTTATGGCCATTGATTATGGCAAATAAAATATATAAATTATATATTCATAGCAAATGATTTAGATGAACTTTAAGAAATTTATATTCATATTTATGATCAGTGGACTTTATATATTATTTATTTAATTTTTTATATTTTATATCAGAGCATCTAACTGCAATTTTTGTTTTTTCATTTTTATTGCCATTGATTATGCCAAATAATTTTAAAAAAATTTCTTATAATTAAGAGCAAATGATTTATATGAAGTTTATTATTTCATATGATCATTGATTTTTATAAAGCATATCAAAGCATTTAACTGAAATTTTTTGTCTTCATATTTATGGTCATTGTAAAGTCATGCAATTTAATATAATAACAAATGGTTTAGATGATCCTTTAATTCATATTTATGGCCATTGATTATGGCAAATAAAATATATAAATTATATATTCATAGCAAATGATTTAGATGAACTTTAAGAAATTTATATTCATATTTATGATCAGTGGACTTTATATATTATTATTTAATTTTTTATCTTTTATATCAGAGCATCTAACTGCAATTTTTGTTTTTTCATTTTTATTGCCATTGATTATGCCAAATAATTTTAAAAAAATTTCTTATAATTAAGAGCAAATGATTTATATGAAGTTTATTATTTCATATGATCATTGATTTTTATAAAGCATATCAAAGCATTTAACTGAAATTTTTGTTTTCATATTTATGGACATTGTAAAGTCAAGCAATTTAATATAATAACAAATGGTTTAGATGATCCTTTAATTCATATTTATGGCCATTGATTATGGCAAATAAAATATATAAATTATATATTCATAGCAAATGATTTAGATGAACTTTAAGAAATTTATATTCATATTTATGATCAGTGGACTTTATATATTATTTATTTAATTTTTTATCTTTTATATCAGAGCATCTAACTGCAATTTTTCGTTTAAGTTTTTATTGCCATTGATTATGCCAAATAATTTAAAAAAAAAATTCTTATAATTAAGAGCAAATGATTTATATGAAGTTTATTATTCCAAATGATCATTGATTTTTATAAAGCATATCAAAGCATTTAACTGAAATTTTTTGTTTTCATATTTATGGCCATTGTAAAGTCAAGCAATTTAATATAATAACAAATGGTTTAGATGATCCTTTAATTCATATTTATGGCCATTGATTATGGCAAATAAAATATATAAATTATATATTCATAGCAAATGATTTATATGAACTTTAAGAAATTTATATTCATATTATGATCAGTGGACTTTATATATTATTTATTTAATTTTTTATATTTTATATCTGAGCATCTAACTGCAATTTTTCGTTTAAGTTTTTATGGCCATTGATTATGCCAAATAATTTAAAAAAAATTTCTTATAATTAAGAGCAAATGATTTATATGAAGTTTATTATTTCATATGATCATTGATTTTTATAAAGCATATCAAAGCATTTAACTGAAATTTTTTGTTTTCATATTTATGGACATTGTAAAGTCAAGCAATTTAATATAATAACAAATGGTTTAGATGATCCTTTAATTCATATTTATGGCCATTGATTATGGCAAATAAAATATATAAATTATATATTCATAGCAAATGATTTAGATGAACTTTAAGAAATTTCTATTCATATTTATGATCAGTGGACTTTATATATTATTATTTAATTTTTATATTTTATATCTGAGCATCTAACTGCAATTTTTCGTTTAAGTTTTTATGGCCATTGATTATGCCAAATAATTTTAAATAAATTTCTTATAATTCAGAGCAAATGATTTATATGAAGTTTTAAAGCATTTAACTGAAATTTTTTGTTTGCATATTTATGGCCATTGTAAAGTCAAGCAATTTAATATAATAACAAATGGTTTAGATGATCCTTTAATTCATATTTATGGCCATTGATTATGGCAAATAAAATATATAAATTATATATTCATAGCAAATGATTTAGATGAACTTTAAGAAATTTCTATTCATATTTATGATCAGTGGACTTTATATATTATTTATTTAATTTTTTATATTTTATATCTGAGCATCTAACTGCAATTTTTCGTTTAAGTTTTTATGGCCATTGATTATGCCAAATAATTTTAAATAAATTTCTTATAATTCAGAGCAAATGATTTATATGAACTTTTAAAGCATTTAACTGAAATTTTTTGTTTGCATATTTATGGCCATTGTAAAGTCAAGCAATTTAATATAATAACAAATGGTTTAGATGATCCTTTAATTCATATTTATGGCCATTGATTATGGCAAATAAAATATATAAATTATATATTCATAGCAAATGATTTAGATGAACTTTAAGAAATTTCTATTCATATTTATGATCAGTGGACTTTATATATTATTTATTTAATTTTTTATATTTTATATCTGAGCATCTAACTGCAATTTTTCGTTTAAGTTTTTATGGCCATTGATTATGCCAAATAATTTTAAATAAATTTCTTATAATTCAGAGCAAATGATTTATATGAACTTTTAAAGCATTTAACTGAAATTTTTTGTTTGCATATTTATGGCCATTATAAAGTCAAGCAATTTAATATAATAACAAATGGTTTAGATGATCCTTTAATTCATATTTATGGCCATTGATTATGGCAAATAAAATATATAAATTATATATTCATAGCTGTCGGAACGGCACGTTCCGAAATTGGAAAAATTTTCCAATTTGCCCCAACTGTACGAATGTGCAGAGGGACCGTTGGCCAATCCAAAAATAAAACAATTTTCACTCAGGCCATCGGTCGTCTGCTGCACATTCTTATCGCTAATGAGTTTTTCTCTCCCTTTCCAAACAAACACACAAAAACGGAGAAAAACTCATTAGTGTTGCCCCCGCAACAATTTTCCATTAGGGCGGCGTTCGTGCCACCCGATAACGATGTTCCCTTCCCAACCAATTTGTATCACCCCATTTTTGGCCAATGCACGTGAACAAAATGTTCTCGAACATTCTGCCCGTCCCCGCCCCCTCGTCCCAATTTCTTGTCACCATTTAAGCCGTTCGCTTCCCTCCCATTTCACTCATTCACTCCGATGTTCCGCAAGGCCATTTGGCCATTCTCCTCCCCCTCTCTCCTCCTCCTCCTCATTTGTCCCATTGCATTTTTGTGAAAGGCATTTTTGCCTCTGTTGTTCCCCTCACATTTCGATTGGCAATTGCCCCCCGCATTTGTCCACATTGCCCCCATTGGGCCCCCTCTCTTCACACCAATTCATTTGGCCCCATTTGGCCCCATTCATCCGATCCGGTCCCCATTTCATTCACATTTCATTTGTGGTCCCACCAATCACCCACACCCCATTCATTCATTTCATTTTGTGATCACCCCATGTCCCATTGACCCCGTGATCACTTTGCATTTCACATTGTCCCAATGGCATTGTCACCCCAGTTAAGCCCCCGGTGACCCCGCCCCCCAAATTTCACATTTGATTGTTGGGTCTTCCTTTTGGAAGACCGCAAGGTTTAATTACCCAAGTTTGAGAATAAATTTGGTGTGAATTTTGCCTGTGTGCTTTCCCGACTCGTTTGTTCAACAAAGTCCCGTCTCGATCGCGCGGACAGACCCCACTGTGCCCTCCTCCACGAAAACAAAAACCTTTGGACTACCGTGTTCAAAGCAGCAGAAGTGCCGGACCCAAAACCCCGACCGACCCCCAGCATTTCTACATGGCGACCCTGGCAGGGACTCTCTTCAGCAAGTGATCAGCAGTGATCAACAGTGATCAACAGTGATCAGCAGCAAGTGATCAGCAGCAAGTGATCAGCAGTGGTGATCAGCAGCAGGCGGCCCTCAGCAAGAAACTGGTGGAAGATTTTTGTTTGGGAAAAATCAAAGAAAAGGGTCTAAGTTATTTTCCTCCGTGAAATAACTTACGATCTATAAGAGGAGGGGCAGCAAAAGTGGGAGTAGTTGGGTACATTTGGTTTTCAAGCCATTTGTATCCAAATTGAAAAGCACTGCGCGGTTTCTAAGCCGACAGTAATTTTCAAACAATTTTTGTAACTAATTGGTCTCTGAACCATTAGTTATAAAATTTCGGGCTGGTTGTGGTTGTGATCATTTTTTCATTCATTTTTTATAACTGATTGGTCTCCGAACCATTAGTTATAAATTGCTTGTTAATTTGTGATCGATCAATTGATCAGTGTACAGTGCGCTTTCCAAAGCCACTGTAGCGATCCTTTCAAGTCACACAAGGATCAAAGCGGACACTGTGCGATTTTCAAATCGGCAGTCCCAGCCCGAACCGACGCAGACAAGTCAAACGGTCGGAACAGCACACGTACTGCTTGAACTACAGCCAACTGTACGACAGAAAAGCAGCAGCAAACAGTCAGCAATCGAAGCGCAACAGCAAGCAGTGCACGCAACTCAACAGAAAAGCCGCAGAAATCGAGAGCAATTGAAGCTCATCAGCAAGCAGTGCACGCAGCACAACCAAGCCGCAGCAAGCAGGCATCAATCGAAGCGCAACTTCAGCAAGCAGTACAAGCAGCACAACAAGCAACGCCGTCATGTCGTCACCAATTCAGCAAAAACTCGGCGTTGCACTCAAAGTTCTCTCGCGCATGCGCACGGCAGCAGAGCTGAACACTCAAGCGGACCCAAATGCCGCACACCTCGAAAACGCCCTCAACTTTGAGGCTCAGCTGGAGAAGGTGCAGAAGGAGTCGAAGACCCTGGACATCTTTCTGGATGATGTCCGAGAGTCGCTCTCTGCATGGACCGACCTACTCCGAAAACTCCCGTCAACCGAAAGGGACGCAGCAGAGGCGGAGTTCAACAAGTACGACAAAAAGGAGAAGATAAACGACAAAGTCGACGAAGCGACATGCAAATCACGCGACCTCCGTGATCTGATCAGCACACTTTCGGTCCAAGCCCGACTCTTCCGCAGCAGAGCGGACAAAGAAGAGCGGGATGCGCAAGCAGCACATGCGCAAGCAATGCATCAAGCAGCACCTCAGCAACCGGTCATGGCGCAGTCCTACAGTCCTCCGTTCTACCAGTTTCAACCAATGCAACTGGAGAAGTTCTTCGGCAACAAACGCAAATGGCCGGAGTTCTACGAGTCCTTCAAATCGGCGATCGGCTCACACGCAATCAGCAAAGCAGAGAAGTTCAACTTACTGCGCAATCTGCTCGGAGGAGAAGCACGCGAACTCGTCGCAGGCTTTCGACTGGAAGACAACAACTACGATGTTGCTCTCCAACTTCTAAAGGACACATACGGCGCACCGGACGAGCACATCAGAGCTCTACACTTCGAACTGGCGAACATGAAGCCATGCAAAAATCTGCGCGACACAAAGGAATTTCTGCTGCACCTCGAACGGCTCACCCGCTGAGCTACACAACTGCCGGCGAAGACATCGAAGGCCCACCGACCTTCCTCATGCTCGAAAAGAAACTGACTCCCGGATTCCTGCGCACAATCCTCAACAAAAAGGGAGAAGACCCGGCACACTGGAACACGACGAAGTTCCGCAACATTCTCAATGAAGCAGTGCGCAAGGAGACGCAAATTCAAGAAGTGATGGGCGAGTACGGCCACACGCAGCAACGACAGGCACCAGCAAAGCCATTCGCCCCCGGACCGAGATTCCGGGACCGCGCTCAAATCCCGCAGCAGAGGGATCACACATTCATCTCGTCAGCAATGGACGACGCACACAAACGGCTCAGCAACAGGCCTCAGCAACCTAAGCCCCAGCAGAGAGGGCCCCGCGCAACTCAGCAGCAATTTCGGCAACCAATCAGACAAATGCCGCGCTTCAACAATCAACAAACGACGGCTGTGTTCAATCAGCGCAAACCACCGTCATCGTGCCTCTTCTGTGGCAGTGACCATTGGAACGAAGAGTGCCGCAAATTCAGCACGTTTCAGCAAAGAAGCGAAATCATCAGAAACAAACGACTGTGCTTCAAATGCCTCAAAGGCAACCATCAATCGAACAACTGCCCGCAACCCAAAAAATGCTTCAAATGTGGGCAACCTCATCCGACAGCGCTTTGTAGAAGCGACAACAAGGCACCAAGCCAACTCGCGGCAGCAACGTTTGCACCATCGCATGTGCAACACTCAATCGAACCGGCAACTCAGCAATCGGCATTGGCACCACAGATGTGCAACGCCGTAAGCGGAAGCGACACCCGCGCACTCCTCATGACGACCACTTCGACGGTCTTTAACCCGGCGCAACCGCAACTCAGCATGGTGGCAGCGATCTTCATTGATCCAGGCAGCCACCGATCATTCGTGTCAGCACGAGCAGCAAAACACTTGGACCTACCGGTGGTCCATACAGAAGAATGCCACTTGACCAGCTTCGGCGAACGCGAGGCCAAGAAGTACATCAGTGATCTGGTCAAGATCGGCTTCCTCTGCACAAGCGGGGAGAAACTCATCTTCAATTTGAATGCCCTGCAATTCCTTGTCAACGACATGCCAGTGATCCAGCTAACGGAGCTGGATCAAACACAACTGCGACAGCAAAAGCTCAGCCCACCGCATGAGCAACGACAGCCGGACATCATGCTCGGAATCGACATTTGGCATGAACTTCAAGTACAGCCGATCGAACGCCTACCCAGCGGCTTCACACTTTGCCGATCAAAAATTGGCAAAATCCTCAGCGGATCAGGACGCATCGACATGGTCCAAGCGTCAAACGTCACATTCGTCCTTTCGGTGCACAACACGGACAGCAACGAAGTCGTGTCCTTCGAACCAATTGAAAACGACGCAAATGTCTTCACAACTGAAGAAGACTTAAAAAGGGACGATCAGCTCAACGCCTACTTTGGACTTCATCTGATCGGCATGGATGATTCGTCCTCAAAAATTGATCGCGACGAAGTGATGATCAATTTCAAGAAGAGCCTCACGTTCATCAACAATCGCTACCAAATAGCGTTGCCATGGAATGATCGCGTCGGATCACTTCCAACCAATTATCACCAAGCCAAAGCACGGCTAATCAGCCTGATCATAAAGCTGCGCAACCTCAACTTGATCGACGACTACCAAGCCATTCTTGACGAACAATTTGAAAAAGCCGTCATCGAACTCGTCGAATCACCAGAGCCACACATTGTCAACGGCCCTGTCCATTATCTGCCACACCGAGCAGTGATCAGAAGCGACAAAACAACAACAAAAATCAGAATTGTGATGGATGCATCGGCCAAACCAAAGCACACTCCATCGGCACCGTCATTGAACGACTGTCTCTTCACCGGCCCTCTCCTTCTAAAGGATCTGACCGGAATTCTACTGCGCTTCCGCCGCATGAACAAAGCACTGATGGCCGACATCGAAAAGGCCTTTCTTCAGCTCGGAGTCCGGGAACAAGACCGCGACGCCACCCGCTTTCTGTGGCTCAACAATCCGAAAGAAGCGGATCTGAACCCGCTTAAACGAGAAGATATCCTAGTCTTTCGTTTTTGTCGGGTCAGCTTCGGTCTCTCGGTTTCGCCTTTCCTGCTCAATGCCACCATCCGAGAGCACCTCGCGCTTTTCGACTCCGACTTGGCGCGACGGATTGACAAGAACCTCTACGTGGACAATCTCTTGATTGAAATGAAGCCGGATGAAGAGATCAAAGAAGTCGTCAAAGAAGCAAAAACAATGTTCGAAGCGGCAGGAATGAAAATCCGAGAATTCTGTGGCAGTGAGATCAATGAGCTCAAGAAGCTACCACCTGAAGACTTGGCGAAGAACTTGGACGAGATCAAAGTGCTCGGCATATCTTGGAAGCCGAAACACAACCGACTTTCCTTCACTTTGCCGACATTTGATGGCAAAATCACGAAGCGGACAATTCTGTCCCAAATTGCCAAAGTCTACGATCCGTTGGGACTCGTTTCACCAGTTCTTCTGCCAGCCAAGCTGCTTCTTCAAGAAGTTCAGAACCTGAATCCCAAATGGGACGACGAACTGCCAAAGCAACTCAACAACATGTGGCTGAACATGATGGCAACTTGGAAACACCAAGGCGAGCCAATCAGCATCGAATTCCCTCGGCTCATTCCGTCTACCGAACACGGCACCATTCACTGCTTCTGTGATGCCAGCAAATATGGCATGGGAATTGCCATCTACCAACAAGCCACTGACGTGAATGCCAAAGAAGAATGCAATCTCATTTTCGCCAAAAGCCTCGTCAAACCAATCAAACTGATCGCCAACGACTCAACCATTCCAAAATTGGAACTTCAAGCGATCACTCTTGGCGTGAAGGCCGTCAAGTTCATCCAAACGCAGCTCAACTTCGCCGATGAAGAAGTCCTAATCTGGACGGACAGCCAATGCTCAGTGCAGCGGCTCAAGGAAGGCAAACGACCAGACCGATTCGTGGCAAATCGGCTCAAGAAAATTCGAGCGGCGAATTTTCAAGTGAGACACGTCAGGACAGACGTCAACCCCGCGGACTTGGCATCAAGAGGAACCGATCCCGCAGAGCCTTCAATCGTCATTGCTATGGCGCTTTGGCCCATTGTGGCTATCAAAGGCAGAGAAATGGCCCGAATGCAACGAGATTTACCACCCCGGCGACGAAATCAAAGAAGTGGATGAGCCACCAATTGTCGAATTCGCAACGGCAGTACAAGAAGCTTCATTTGAAGCATCAATCCAATTTGAGCGATTCTCAAATTGGAATCGACTGAAAGCAGCCGCAGCATACGCAATGCACTTCATCGCAAAACTTGTCATGCTCAGAAAGCAGCACAAAGAAGAAATACAACCCCGTCGGCATGACGGACCACCCACAGTTGAACAACTTCAACTCGCAGAAGAATGGATTTTGAAGGAAACGCAGCAACTCCATCCTCCCTCTGATGATCAAATCCGCAACTTACGCCTGTTCAAAAAAAATGGCATTTGGAGATGTGGAGGACGACTCAAAGAAGCGCACGACTTGCCATTCGACAGCAAATGCCCAACATTCCTTCCATCACAAGCATGGATCACCAAACTGATCATCAGACAGCTGGACAAGCAGCTCAAGCATTGTGGCCCAAAAATCCTTTTGTCGGCACTACGGCAAACATTTTGGATTCCCAGCGGACGAAAAGTTGTGCAACAAGCATTGAACTCAACGCTGTGGGGATGCCTCGAGTGCCGCAAAGAAAGGGTCAACCATTACGCGTACCCAGACGCGCCTGACCTCCCAGCGGAACGCGTGAACGAATCACGGCCTTTCGAAAACACGGGAGTCGACTACTTCGGCCCACTCAAAGTCCGACAAGGCACAGAAACCGTCAAAGTCTATGTCGCTCTCTTCACTTGTTTGGCAATCCGCGCCATTCATTTGGAAGTTGCAGAGGACTACTCAGCAGAAGCGTTCATTCGCACCTTTCGGCGCTTCACTGCGCGACGAGGAACGCCCACTCTCATCATGTCCGACCAGGGCACCAACTTCGTCTCTGGCTCGAAGGTCATCAAAGAAAAATGGACCGACACGTTATTGCCAACAACAACGCAGCAAAAGTTGGCTCAGCAAGGGACCCAATGGATCTTCAACACTGCCCATGCGCCTTGGAGAGGCGGCATCTGGGAGCGCCTCATTGGCGTCACCAAAAACGCACTACGACGAAGCGTCGGCAAAAGTTTGCTGACGTTGGACGAGTTCAGCACTCTGATCTGCGAAATCGAAGCCATCGTCAACCTTCGACCGCTCACCTACGAATCCGATAAGGAACCAACCGAAACACTGCGACCCGTCAACTTTCTGATACCGTACGGCACGGTCAACACCAACTTTCCGATCATCGACGATGAACTCAGTGATCCAACTTACCAGCCGGAACCAACCAGCCGCGACAAATTGACAACGATGCTGCAAAAGGCTGGCGCAAGACTCGACAAATTTTGGGAGATTTGGAAGCACGACTATCTCCTCTCCCTCCGTGAAAGGGATCGACTCAAAGCATCGACGGGACAACAAATCCCGACAGACGGCGATGTCGTGATCGTTGAAGACGATCAGCTGCCACGATCCTTGTGGAACTTGGCAAGGATCGTAAAAGTCCAAATTGGACAAGACGGGAAAGCGCGCAGTGCACTGATCAAAATAAATGGGAAAATGAAAAATCGGGCGATCAATCAGCTTTACAGTCTAGAGCTGACCCCAACAGTTTCAGTTCAGCAGGACGACTGTCTGATCGCACCCGTCATGGAGGACCAAGTCGCGCCGATCGCGTCACTTCCGGCCAGCGACAACGACGACTACCCTCAAGCCCAACTGGCCAACTTCAAGATCCCGAAAAAGCGTTCGGTGCTGCTCAGATCAATCGGCGAACAGCAAAGCCCACTGCAAGGGCAACACAAAAGACGGAAGCAGCTCAACGACTCAGGACTGCTCAAACTCCGCGCTGCCATGGCCGAACAGCTCGGCGGCAGCAAAGCGACAACCGAAGCGATTCAAGAAAGTCGCGAAATGAGAAAAGCGTCACCACGACGACAAAACGAATACGAAGGAAGAATGGCGAAGAAGGCCCGACAAGAAGCCGAACGACATCTTCACCCCGAACGGATGCGCCAGAAAATCCAAGAACTGGCCCAATCAACCACGGCAACTGATCAACACGAAACTCAGCAACAACAGCAGAAAGACAGAGAAGAGAATGATCAACGCCGATCAACAAAGCGAAAGCAAAGCAACCAAGCATGGAAAGAACTGGCCGCGCAACGCAACATGGAAAACGACGAATCATCAGACCAAGGCAGCAACGCCCCAACGACGGAATCTTCGCTGCGCAAACGCCAGGAAGACTCGGCAACTTTTCGGCATCGCCTCGGCCGAAAAAAGGCGATTGATCAAGCCAAGAAGCAGCGACCGCGCGAAGAATGGCCCACCGAAGAAGAAACGCTGCTCAGCTACGTTCAGCGTATTTACGGGCCCGAAAATTGGACTTCGGCCTGGCAACGAGGCCGAGTGATGCGCGAACTTCACGACATTGAAGAAAATGGGCGCTGGCTGCTGCACAACAAAGCGGATGGACTTCAGATCAGTGTTGCCCGGCTCTACGGCGGCCCAAAGCCGTTCGGAGAATTCCGATTCGTGGAAGGCGGCTACTACAGCTACATTCGCCCGGACCGAATCGTCTTTCGTCAATCAGTGCCGGAGGACGAGGAAGAGATCATCGCGCTCAATGATCAACCAACAACAGAGCAATCAACACCCGAACCAATTTTCATGACCTACCGCGCGGGTCATACACCTCCGCCGCTGCCACCCATTCGCTCGCCTTCACCCAAAATCGAGGAATACAAAATCGCCGATCTCAAGCCCGACACCTTCTCGATGTTCAACATCTTCTTGCCATGCGACGACACGCACACGACTTGTGCAAAATCGGCAACGTACGGCGCAATCGCCGGCAACCGCTACAAACTAGCAGAGTTCGAAAACTGCCGCGCCACCAACTTCTTCGAAGCATTGGTGTATAGCTGGCTAACCCGAAGTATGAACATCGCCGACACCGAAATCTGGACGGCACACGAGTCGTACGTCCAATCAACAGCACCGACAACCGAACTCGCGCAGCAGTTCTACAACGAACAAATTGCCAGCAAAGGACGACGGATCGCCAAAGGACAGCACATCATCGAGATCATCAACCTTTGGCGACATTCCTGCGACCGCTTTGGCGAGCTGTACAGCAAACCGGCCCGTCAACAGATCAAGTTCAAGCCGATCGGCCCAATGATCCAAGAGAAGGACGGCTACGACGCATGGATCGAACGCCTCAACACACACACCGCCGAACTCTTCTCGCAAGTCCGAACAAAGGCGCAACACCCAAACTTTGTACACTACAACTGCAAAACCATTCTGATCGGCGACAACGTGGCCGAGCTGTTCAAGCCACTGATCCCCGACTCCAAATGGTTCACTCACTTCCCTGCGGATGAGTGTCGTCTTATCCCTGGCCCCAACGTCAAACACATCATTTTGGCTTACCAAGCCACGAACGACAACATGACGCCACAACTGGCACCAATGATCCATCGACTCGCCAAATCAGAGATCGAAACAACTCTGATCCTCGGCAAAGAGGACAACAGTGAATGGATCCGCAACAAACGCGACCTCTTCGACGTCGCGCGCCAACTGAAAGCCGGCTTCTTCGTGTACAACCGTGAGACAGGAGAAGCGCGAAAAATCGCCAACCGCATCAAGCAGACAATGGAGGAGCCGATGGATATTGAGCTGGATCCGGCGCCATCAACCTCGGCACCGACTTCACGCATCGGCTCAGCAAAAGGACAACGAACCATCAACACACTGATGGTCGTGAGCCTACTAGGATTGCTCCTCAGTACGGCTACAGGACAGCCGATTCGTCAAAAGAGATTTGGAGGCGTCGGCACATGGCACGGTCAGCATTTGACCAACTTCGACGGATTCACGGAGCGGGACCAACAAACGACACCAAAATACACGCCGGCGGTCAGCCGCTACATCGAACGTGTTCTGGCTCTCAACAAAAGCCTACACGGTCCAACAGTCCCGCCTGATCCAACGACATCGCATCCAGCCACGACGACGATCCGACCAACTTGGACAAGTCTTACGACAACAAAGCCAAAGCCAACTTCGACTTGGACAATTGCCACGTCGACGACAACTCAACCGACCGCCACGTCGGTCCTCACAACACGGCACCCAATGCCTCCGGGCACGACAACAACCCATCGACCATTGCTCAACACCATACATCTGAGACACAAAAACGCTGTGTCCGGACGCGACGTGTATTGGTGCACCAACACCGGCAGCACACTTTGGGAACTCAAAGGACCCGAAAGTTCACCATTTTGCAAACCCCCGCCAACATTGACAGCAAAATGGAACCCCTTGGCCATCAACTTGTACACCAAGATTCACCGGCCTCAACCAATCACTTCGGCTTGGCACTGTTCAGTCAAACGGACGACTGAGAACTACTACACGAACCTCTTCGGCGACCGTTTCGTCGACATCAACCAGGAATTTCCGCCCGTCTCCAAACGACTTTGCCAAAACTTGGCCACACACCAAGAATGCCCACTTGCCAAAACCGAAATGCAACACAAAGACAGCGGAATCTGGGCAACCGATGACCAACTTCAAGTGGACTTCCCCGGACCAATCGCCGGACTGTTCAAGGGAATGCAGTCAAGTTCAGCGACAAACTGTTTCACGCAACGCGCAACTCTGTTCGTCCAATGGAACAGTCTTCAACTTTTGTCGCCCGTCCATCATGTCAAACACTGCACTTACTCAGCCGGCTATTGCCTTCTGCCCGACAACAGCTCACTCATTTGGGAACCAAGCTGCCCCCATGACAGTTGCTTCACATGCGACTTCCAAGAAGCGGAACAACTGCAAGGCGAATTCACAAAACTCGCCGACCAAGACACTGCCTTTTGGATTTCGGCCGATCGACAGAAGGCCCTGACCTTCACTGATGCACGCGCAGTACTTGCTTGTGACAGCCAACACATCGTCTTGTCAGAGCAAAACTTCGGCATCCCCGAAGAGCAGTACAACACCATCCTTGGCACCCACAAACGCCGCAAACGCAATGTACAACCCGAACAACTCGCATCGCAACTTTCGGCCGCGCAAATCGCAACCACAATGGCCCTGTCACAACTCTACATGAAAGAGTGTCAGCGCAACATCCGCGTTGCCAATCCGACACTTCAGGCCCGAAAGCTGCTCAACCGTGAAAATCTGCAAGCCCGATGGATCAGTGAGACGACCATCGAGGTGTTCCATTGTGTGGCCATCCCTTTGGCCAACATCAGCTACCGAACGACGAAAAGCTGCTACACCTTCATCCCCATCACCGTCCATCTTCCAAATGGCACCATGGATGCTTTCTTGGACTCGGAAATGCGCATCCTCTCCCTCACAGCTCACGTGGCTAGCTGCTCACATCACCGCTACCACCACCTCCAATTGCAAAAAACCCCGAGCATCTGGTTGCGGATTGACTCAACAACTGGAAAAACGCAGCAACTTCCGCCAGCCACAATTCACGAGCTCTACGAAACAACTCTCAACCAATCGGACAGTGATTTGGACCTCAACCCGCTCACGTTCCACGCCTGGCAATTGGACAACGGAAGCGACATCATTGCCATGCCACACATCGACGAATACGCCAACTTGGAGGACTTCAAAAACAAGTTGGAGCAGCACTCAACGGCAAGAGCAGAAGCACTCGGAGCACTCAAAGGCGGCATCGAAGGATGGACTCTAAGATGGCTGCGCGGACTGATCCAACAACTCATCGACTGGTGGATCCGCATCGCATGCGCCTACGCCACATTCCTGTTGTGCCGCGACATCCTCATCCCCTGCTTCATCGCCTACCTGCTCAACCCAATTCGCATCACCCTCATGGCACTTGTCGGCTTTCAACAAAACCGGCAACGCGCGCAACAAATCCTGTCACAGACCTACGAAGACGAGCCTCTGCACGACATGCCAACAACGACCAACCAACAAGCCAAACGAACCGCCGCAAAGCCAATCCTCTCATCAATTCGATTGAACCCGTCAACCGGATCAGCTTCATTCCGAGCCAGGCCACGAGCACACAGCGTCACCGACGACACTCCGTTTGGACGTACGCGGCCCATGCGCCTCTCGGACGAATGAGCGCCAAAAAGAATGAAGGAGGATGAAAAGAACGAACAGAAGGAGGAAGACAGAACGAACACAACAACATCTTCGGCGTGGGAGTGTCGGAACGGCACGTTCCGAAATTGGAAAAATTTTCCAATTTGCCCCAACTGTACGAATGTGCAGAGGGACCGTTGGCCAATCCAAAAATAAAACAATTTTCACTCAGGCCATCGGTCGTCTGCTGCACATTCTTATCGCTAATGAGTTTTTCTCTCCCTTTCCAAACAAACACACAAAAACGGAGAAAAACTCATTAGTGTTGCCCCCGCAACAATTTTCCATTAGGGCGGCGTTCGTGCCACCCGATAACGATGTTCCCTTCCCAACCAATTTGTATCACCCCATTTTTGGCCAATGCACGTGAACAAAATGTTCTCGAACATTCTGCCCGTCCCCGCCCCCTCGTCCCAATTTCTTGTCACCATTTAAGCCGTTCGCTCCCCTCCCATTTCACTCATTCACCCCGATGTTCAGCAAGGCCATTTGGCCATTCTCTTCTCCCCTCTCTCCTCCTCCTCCGCATTTTCCCCCATTGCATTTTTGTTGGGCATTTTGCCACTTTGTCCCCCTCAACCCCCCTCACATTTCGATTGGCATTTTTGCCCCCATTTCCTCCCGCATTTTGTCACATTGCCCCCATTGAGCCCCCTCTCTTCACACCAATTCATTTGGCCCCATTTGGCCCCACTCATCCGATCCGGCCCCAATTTCATTCACATTTCATTTGTGGTCCCACCAATCACCCACACCCCATTCATTCATTTCATTTTGTGATCACCCCATGTCCCATTGACCCCGTGATCACTTTGCATTTCACATTGTCCCAATGGCATTGTCACCCCAGTTAAGCCCCCGGTGACCCCGCCCCCCAAATTTCACATTTGATTGTTGGGTCTTCCTTTTGGAAGACCGCAAGGTTTAATTACCCAAGTTTGAGAATAAATTTGGTGTGAATTTTGCCTTGTGCTTTCCCGACTCGTTTGTTCAACAAAGTCCCGTCTCGATCGCGCGGACAGACCCCACTGTGCCCTCCTCCACGAAAACAAAAACCTTTGGACTACCGTGTTCAAAGCAGCAGAAGTGCCGGACCCAAAACCCCGACCGACCCCCAGCATTTCTACATAGCAAATGATTTAGATGAACTTTAAGAAATTTCTATTCATATTTATGATCAGTGGACTTTATATATTATTTATTTAATTTTTTATATTTTATATCTGAGCATCTAACTGCAATTTTTCGTTTAAGTTTTTATGGCCATTGATTATGCCAAATAATTTTAAATAAATTTCTTATAATTCAGAGCAAATGATTTATATGAACTTTTAAAGCATTTAACTGAAATTTTTTGTTTGCATATTTATGGCCATTGTAAAGTCAAGCAATTTAATATAATAACAAATGGTTTAGATGATCCTTTAATTCATATTTATGGCCATTGATTATGGCAAATAAAATATATAAATTATATTCATAGCAAATGATTTAGATGAACTTTAAGAAATTTATATTCATATTTATGATCAGTGGACTTTATATATTATTTATTTAATTTTTATATTTTATATCTGAGCATCTAACTGCAATTTTTCGTTTAAGTTTTTATGGCCATTGATTATGCCAAATAATTTTAAATAAATTTCTTATAATTCAGAGCAAATGATTTATATGAACTTTTAAAGCATTTAACTGAAATTTTTTGTTTGCATATTTATGGCCATTGATTATGGCAAATAAAATATATAAATTATATATTCATAGCAAATGATTTAGATGAACTTTAAGAAATTTATATTCATATTTATGATCAGTGGACTTTATATATTATTTATTTAATTTTTTATCTTTTATATCAGAGCATCTAACTGCAATTTTTGTTTTTCATTTTTATTGCCATTGATTATGCCAAATAATTTTAAAAAATTTCTTATAATTAAGAGCAAATGATTTATATGAAGTTTATTATTTCATATGATCATTGATTTTTATAAAGCATATCAAAGCATTTAACTGAAATTTTTTGTTTTCATATTTATGGACATTGTAAAGTCAAGCAATTTAATATAATAACAAATGGTTTAGATGATCTTTTAATTCATATTTATGGCCATTGATTATGGCAAATAAAATATATAAATTATATATTCATAGCAAATGATTTAGATGAACTTTAAGAAATTTCTATTCATATTTATGATCAGTGGACTTTATATATTATTTATTTAATTTTTTATATTTTATATCTGAGCATCTAACTGCAATTTTTCGTTTAAGTTTTTATGGCCATTGATTATGCCAAATAATTTTAAATAAATTTCTTATAATTCAGAGCAAATGATTTATATGAACTTTTAAAGCATTTAACTGAAATTTTTTGTTTGCATATTTATGGCCATTGTAAAGTCAAGCAATTTAATATAATAACAAATGGTTTAGATGATCCTTTAATTCATATTTATGGCCATTGATTATGGCAAATAAAAAATATAAATTATATATTCATAGCAAATGATTTAGATGAACTTTAAGAAATTTCTATTCATATTTATGATCAGTGGACTTTATATATTATTTATTTAATTTTTTATATTTTATATCTGAGCATCTAACTGCAATTTTTCGTTTAAGTTTTTATGGCCATTGATTATGCCAAATAATTTTAAAAAAATTTCTTATAATTAAGAGCAAATGATTTATATGAAGTTTATTATTCCAAATGATCATTGATTTTTATAAAGCATATCAAAGCATTTAACTGAAATTTTTTGTTTTCATATTTATGGACATTGTAAAGTCAAGCAATTTAATATAATAACAAATGGTTTAGATGATCCTTTAATTCATATTTATGGCCATTGATTATGGCAAATAAAATATATAAATTATATATTCATAGCAAATGATTTAGATGAACTTTAAGAAATTTCTATTCATATTTATGATCAGTGGACTTTATATATTATTTATTTAATTTTTTATATTTTATATCTGAGCATCTAACTGCAATTTTTCGTTTAAGTTTTTATGGCCATTGATTATGCCAAATAATTTTAAATAAATTTCTTATAATTCAGAGCAAATTATTTATATGAACTTTTAAAGCATTTAACTGAAATTTTTTGTTTTCATATTTATGGACATTGTAAAGTCAAGCAATTTAATATAATAACAAATGGTTTAGATGATCCTTTAATTCATATTTATGGCCATTGATTATGGCAAATAAAATATATAAATTATATATTCATAGCAAATGATTTAGATGAACTTTAAGAAATTTATATTCATATTTATGATCAGTGGACTTTATATATTATTTATTTAATTTTTTATATTTTATATCAGAGCATCTAACTGCAATTTTTGTTTTTTCATTTTTATTGCCATTGATTATGCCAAATAATTTAAAAAAAAATTCTTATAATTAAGAGCAAATGATTTATATGAAGTTTATTATTCCAAATGATCATTGATTTTTATAAAGCATATCAAAGCATTTAACTGAAATTTTTTGTTTTCATATTTATGGACATTGTAAAGTCAAGCAATTTAATATAATAACAAATGGTTTAGATGATCCTTTAATTCATATTTATGGCCATTGATTATGGCAAATAAAATATATAAATTATATATTCATAGCAAATGATTTAGATGAACTTTAAGAAATTTCTATTCATATTTATGATCAGTGGACTTTATATATTATTTATTTAATTTTTTATATTTTATATCTGAGCATCTAACTGCAATTTTTCGTTTAAGTTTTTATGGCCATTGATTATGCCAAATAATTTTAAAAAAATTTCTTATAATTAAGAGCAAATGATTTATATGAAGTTTATTATTTCATATGATCATTGATTTTTATAAAGCATATCAAAGCATTTAACTGAAATTTTTTGTTTTCATATTTATGGACATTGTAAAGTCAAGCAATTTAATATAATAACAAATGGTTTAGATGATCCTTTAATTCATATTTATGGCCATTGATTATGGCAAATAAAATATATAAATTATATATTCATAGCAAATGATTTAGATGAACTTTAAGAAATTTCTATTCATATTTATGATCAGTGGACTTTATATATTATTTATTTAATTTTTTATATTTTATATCAGAGCATATAACTGCAATTTTTCGTTTAAGTTTTTATGGCCATTGATTATGCCAAATAATTTTAAAAAAATTTCTTATAATTAAGAGCAAATGATTTATATGAAGTTTATTATTCCAAATGATCATTGATTTTTATAAAGCATATCAAAGCATTTAACTGAAATTTTTTGTTTTCATATTTATGGACATTGTAAAGTCAAGCAATTTAATATAATAACAAATGGTTTAGATGATCCTTTAATTCATATTTATGGCCATTGATTATGGCAAATAAAATATATAAATTATATATTCATAGCAAATGATTTAGATGAACTTTAAGAAATTTCTATTCATATTTATGATCAGTGGACTTTATATATTATTTATTTAATTTTTATATTTTATATCAGAGCATATAACTGCAATTTTTCGTTTAAGTTTTTATGGCCATTGATTATGCCAAATAATTTTAAAAAATTTCTTATAATTAAGAGCAAATGATTTATATGAAGTTTATTATTCCAAATGATCATTGATTTTTATAAAGCATATCAAAGCATTTAACTGAAATTTTTTGTTTTCATATTTATGGACATTGTAAAGTCAAGCAATTTAATATAATAACAAATGGTTTAGATGATCCTTTAATTCATATTTATGGCCATTGATTATGGCAAATAAAATATATAAATTATATATTCATAGCAAATGATTTAGATGAACTTTAAGAAATTTATATTCATATTTATGATCAGTGGACTTTATATATTATTTATTTAATTTTTTATATTTATATCTGAGCATCTAACTGCAATTTTTCGTTTAAGTTTTAGTGGCCATTGATTATGCCAAATAATTTTAAATAAATTTCTTATAATTCAGAGCAAATGATTTATATGAAGTTTATTATTTCATATGGCCATTGATTTTATAAAGCATATCAAAGCATTTAACTGAAATTATGGCCATTGTAAAGTCAAGCAATTTAATATAATAACAAATGGTTTAGATGATCCTTTATTCATATTTATGGCCATTGATTATGGCAAATAAAATATATAAATTATATATTCATAGCAAATGATTTAGATGAACTTTAAGAAATTTATATTCATATTTATGATCAGTGGACTTTATATATTATTTATTTAATTTTTTATATTTTATATCTGAGCATCTAACTGCAATTTTTCGTTTAATTTTTATTGCCATTGATTATGCCAAATAATTTAAAAAAAAATTCTTATAATTAAGAGCAAATGATTTATATGAAGTTTATTATTCCAAATGATCATTGATTTTTATAAAGCATATCAAAGCATTTAACTGAAATTTTTTGTTTTCATATTTATGGACATTGTAAAGTCAAGCAATTTAATATAATAACAAATGGTTTAGATGATCCTTTAATTCATATTTATGGCCATTGATTATGGCAAATAAAATATATAAATTATATATTCATAGCAAATGATTTAGATGAACTTTAAGAAATTTATATTCATATTTATGATCAGTGGACTTTATATATTATTTATTTAATTTTTTATATTTTATATCTGAGCATCTAACTGCAATTTTTCGTTTAAGTTTTTATGGCCATTGATTATGCCAAATAATTTTAAAAAAATTTCTTATAATTAAGAGCAAATGATTTATATGAAGTTTATTATTTCATATGATCATTGATTTTTATAAAGCATATCAAAGCATTTAACTGAAATTTTTTGTTTTCATATTTATGGACATTGTAAAGTCATGCAATTTAATATAATAACAAATGGTTTAGATGATCCTTTAATTCATATTTATGGCCATTGATTATGGCAAATAAAATATATAAATTATATATTCATAGCAAATGATTTAGATGAACTTTAAGAAATTTATATTCATATTTATGATCAGTGGACTTTATATATTATTTATTTAATTTTTTATCTTTTATATCAGAGCATCTAACTGCAATTTTTGTTTTTTCATTTTTATTGCCATTGATTATGCCAAATAATTTTAAAAAAAATTCTTATAATTAAGAGCAAATGATTTATATGAAGTTTATTATTTCATATGATCATTGATTTTTATAAAGCATATCAAAGCATTTAACTGAAATTTTTTGTTTTCATATTTATGGACATTGTAAAGTCAAGCAATTTAATATAATAACAAATGGTTTAGATGATCCTTTAATTCATATTTATGGCCATTGATTATGGCAAATAAAATATATAAATTATATATTCATAGCAAATGATTTAGATGAACTTTAAGAAATTTATATTCATATTTATGATCAGTGGACTTTATATATTATTTATTTAAATTTTTATATTTTATATCAGAGCATCTAACTGCAATTTTTGTTTTTTCATTTTTATTGCCATTGATTATGCCAAATAAATTTAAATAATTTCATATAATTCATAGCAAATGGTTTATATGAACTTTTATTATTTCATATGATTATTGATTTTTAAATAATTTTTTTTACAAATAAAATGAAAGCATTTAGCTGCAATTTTCCGATTAAGTTTTTATTGCCATTGATTATGCCAAATAATTTTTAAAAAATTTCTTATAATTAAGAGCAAAGATTTATATGAAGTTTATTATTTCATATAATCATTGATTTTATAAAGCATATTAAAGCATTTAACTGAAATGTTTTGCTTTCCTATTTATGGCCCTTGTAAAGTCAAGCAATTTAATATAATAACAAATGGTTTAGATGATCCTTTAATTCATATTTATGGCCATTGATTATGGCAAATAAAATATATAAATTATATATTCATAGCAAATGATTTAGATGAACTTTAAGAAATTTATATTCATATTTATGATCAGTGGACTTTATATATTATTTATTTAATTTTTTATCTTTTATATCAGAGCATCTAACTGCAATTTTTGTTTTTTCATTTTTATTGCCATTGATTATGCCAAACAATTTTAAAAAAAATTCTTATAATTAAGAGCAAATGATTTATATGAAGTTTATTATTTCATATGATCATTGATTTTTATAAAGCATATCAAAGCATTTAACTGAAATTTTTTGCTTTCCTATTTATGGCCCTTGTAAAGTCAAGCAATTTAATATAATAACAAATGGTTTAGATGATCCTTTAATTCATATTTATGGCCATTGATTATGGCAAATAAAATATATAAATTATATATTCATAGCAAATGATTTAGATGAACTTTAAGAAATTTATATTCATATTTATGATCAGTGGACTTTATATATTATTTATTTAATTTTTTATATTTTATATCTGAGCATCTAACTGCAATTTTTCGTTTAAGTTTTTGTGGCCATTGATTATGCCAAATAATTTTAAAAAATTTCTTATAATTCAGAGCAAATGATTTATATGAAGTTTTAAAGCATTTAACTGAAATTTTTTGTTTGCATATTTATGGCCATTGTAAAGTCAAGCAATTTAATATAATAACAAATGGTTTAGATGATCCTTTAATTCATATTTATGGCCATTGATTATGGCAAATAAATTTTTTTTACTAATCGTAGTTACCCAATCTTTACGCGTATAATCAAAATAATGTAATAATAAATGGTTATATGAACTTTTATTATTTCATATGATTATTGATTTTTATTTTTTTTTACAAATAAAATTAAAGCATTTAGCTGCAATTTTTCGTTGTTCGTTTTTATGGCCATTGATTATGGCAAACAATTTATGCAATTCATAGGGTGGCGAATTTTAGCCTGAGTGAAACAACCCCCTTTCCTTCTCCGTATCCGCGTCGGCGCATCAAACGGGGCCGGATAACTGAAAGTCCGGACGCCCTTTCCTCCTGACACCGAGTAGTTCTACCCCTGACTCCGTTCCTCTCTCCCACATTACCTTGGAAAACCGAGCAGTTCGGTATTTAGGGCTTTATTCTCAATATCTTTTCGGAGTGCCTCAACTGCGGACCGACACTCTGCGGACCAGCATAGAACCTCATAACTTTTTTCTAACTTGCTCAAATTCTGTAATTTTATATCATTCGAAAGGGTGGGGGTCAACTCCAACTCGGCGCCACTAACTCGGCGCCAACTCAGCTCAGCGCCACCAACTCGGCCAATTGATTTTTACGAAATCCAATCTTTACGCGTATAATCAAACCAAAACTCACAAGAATTCTTTTATTTTTTTAAATTTCAAATTAAACTTTTTGGCCAGTTATTAAATCTCTTAATCATTTGACTGATTCGCAGTTGTCGCTCCACAGTTGAGGTACGGTACACCCCTTTACTCCGCAATTTCTTCGTTGTTTCGCGTTGGCCCCCACAATCGTGGTATGCTTAATTTGAGCAAAATTTCCTTTTTGTTTTCATATTTATGGCCATTGTAAAGTCAAGTAATTTAATATAATAACAAATAATTTAAGTTTTAGATCAACAAACACATTAAATGTTCGTAAATAGGGTTGTCGGTTTGGAACCGAACCGAACCGAGAAAATTCGGTTTCGGTTCGTTAACCGAATTGCTCGGTTTCGGTTATCGGTTTCGGTTCGGTTAACCGAAACGGTCGGTTTCGGTTCGGTTAACCGAATTGCTCGGTCTCGGTTATTGGTTCGGTTTACCAAACCGACCGGTTTTGGTTCGGTCGGTTCAGTTTCAAAGAATTTCCAGAAACCGACAACCCTATTCGTGAACGTTTTGGGAAGATTTCTTTTTCATATCCGTCCCATTTTTTCCTCATTCTCCTCAATCATCATCATCATCATCCATCCCATAAAGGCGCAACAATTTGGGGACAATTCATCAAACTTAATTGTTGTCTAATTATACTAGTAATTATTGATCAGGGCAGGGAAGCAAATCAGTAGAGGTGAAAAAGGATAAGACCCGAAATGAAAGCCAAAAAAATACGATTTTTTGAAACAAATACCAATCCTTGCCCAGCTGTTAACAGATTTGCTTGCAATTTTTAGGTTTTTAAAAAATAGGCTTTATATGTATATTAACAAAAAAAAATAGATTTTAAAATTTTTGAATTTCGTTTCGTTTCGTTTCAAAACTTTAGAGAATTTCGGTTTTTTTTCGTTTCGAATTTTGACTTTCGAAAAATTTTTAGTTGTGTTGAATTATGTTTCGGGTACTTTGTTGAGTTTCGCCCGTCCCTGACCCCGACCAAAAAATTTTGCAACAAATTTGCTTAACAAGCACATTTTATGGGGAAAATGCATGCTCAAATAAATGGTAGTGAATGTTTTCGAAAGTTTTCTTTCTTCTCATCCGCCCCATTCTTCCATCATTCCCCTCATCATCATCATCATCCATCTCTTTTGGGCGCAACAATTTGCGATCACTTCATAAAGCTTAATTGTTGATTCATTATAGCATTAATTGATGGATGTATAGTGAAGCAGATTATTAGAGGTGAAAAAGGATAATACCCGACTTTTTGGAACAATAGAAATTGAATGACAAAATGAACTGAATAGGCATGATGGAAAGTTTAGTAGACAAAATTTAGGGCACAATGTAAAATTTCAAATATATATTATATTTTAAATCTGCTCTGTCCTGGGCAAAAGGTCGTAACAAAGTCTTACTTCCTGCTGCTTTTCGAGCACCTTTGCGAGAACATTTACGTGATGGCTTGCGTTGCTGTGTCTAATATAAATTATTATTTTTTTAATATAAAATTGTTTTTTTAAGGTTCGTATTCTAAAGGCATCCTGTAAAATGGGCCTCTTCGCTAAGAAAATAGAAAAGGCCCTTTTCCTTCCTAAGAATATCCTTTGAAATGGTGCTAGGTCGTTTCATAAAAACCGCCACTTAGTGAGTTTCATAAATTCCGCCAATTTGCAAATTTTTCGATAATTTGATCCAAATTTAAGAAAGTTGTAACCATAAAAAGAGCAAAAACTCTATATTTTTCTCAAAACTTAAGCAATTTTTTTGAAATTTGGTAGGCTAATAGAGCTAACAAAAGCTATTGAACCTTACCAATTGGTTTAGTTTACGCAAAGATATGACCAGTTTTGACGGAAAATCTGCGAAATGGCGGATGAAACGCCCAAAGCGGCGGTTTTTATGAAATGACCCAGCACGCTTTGAAATCGGCATATAACCATGGAAGCAAATAAACTTTTCTAAAAAAAACTCAAAATTTTTGCATTTTTATTATTATTTCTTTATTATTTGGAATTAGATTTATCCGACCTTTTACCTCCCTTTTTAAATGGTGGCTGGTAAAGAGAAAACAAAACCAAGGGTCAATACATCACAAGAGTCGAAAGTACAAAAAAAGTAATTATTATGGTGATGTCGTCATAACTAATATTATTTACATTTTTAAAAAATGAAAGAATATTCTCAACAATTTTCCCCACGGATTTATTTGGCATCATATGATTCCGACAGTAAGTGATTTCACAAATGAACTATTTCATTTTACTCGCGTCCTTGTTGTAATTTAATCTAATTACAATTATCGAATTCCAACTGAATTTTGTCCGAAAACCTAAATGTTTTAAAAATTTCGTTGTACTGTCGAAATCACTCCCTATCGAAATACTGTCGGAATCACCTGACACAATTTATATAGGGTTTTCCACGGTCTGGGTCACCTTGGCGCAGCCATCTTGGCGCAGAGCCATTTTGGCGCGGCCATCTTGGCGCAAAGCCTTTTTAGTATTCATGGACCATAACTTTCTTGCGTGGTGAGTCGAAGTGACAAAAGTGCAGATGTGGGCGAAGTGACAAAAGTGCAAAATATGCTGAATTTTCGAGTAAATCATGTCATAACTTTTCTCAGACGCAACCAAATTAAATAATCTTGGTATCATCCGATGTCTTACTTGTTTCTATTAGCTTGTTAAATTTCAGAAAAATTTATTAAGTTTTTCGTAAGTTATAGCAATTTTTTTCACTTTTTTAGTCATAACTTTGGGAAAACTCTATAATATTTTCTGAAATTTAACAAGCTAATAGAAACAAGTAAGAGCTATCGGATGATATCAAGATTATTTAATTTGATTGCGTCTGAGAAAAGTTATGACATGATTTACTCGAAAACTCAGCATATTTTGCACTTTTGTCACTTCGATCAAAGGCTTGAAGTGTATTGAAGCTTAACCAAACAATTTCGAACAAATAAAAAGCCGACAAAAGAAAAACTTGATAAAAACAACTTAATTTTTGTTTTTCTCCATTAATTTTTTTTGACATAAATTTGTGAAATTTTCAGTACTAATACATTCCCGAGATTTTAAGCTTTTGAATGATACCAAGATGGTAGGAATGATTCACCAGGAAGAAAGTTAAGGTCCATGAAACTCCAAAAAAGCTTTGCGCCAAGGTGGCTGCGCCAAGATGGCCTTGCCAAGGTGTCTGTGCCAAAGTAGCTGCGCCAAGGTGACCCGTTCCGGTTTTCCATCCAAAATTCGCCATAGCGTAAAGCAATCTTGGTTTCGTACGATAGCTCTTGATTGGCTCTAGTAGCTTGCCATTTTTTTCCTATTTCATTAAGCTTAAATAAAGTTGTGCTAAAAAAGTTGAAAAATTGACATAACTGTTAA
Organism: Heterodera filipjevi; assembly: GCA_039877585.1. Taxonomy (NCBI): domain Eukaryota; kingdom Metazoa; phylum Nematoda; class Chromadorea; order Rhabditida; family Heteroderidae; genus Heterodera; species Heterodera filipjevi. Next base: position 2,460,840 of record JBDPZO010000005.1, on the reverse strand, counting down.
AAAAATACAATATAATTGTTGAAATATATATTGAGGAGCATAAGCGATGAGAATTTCGAAGCCAAAAAAGCCGAAGAAAAGTGGAAAGCAATTTTTGGAGTTGAAGGGGCAACTGAATCCTATGTGAATTTGTATCAGATCGTCAGTGCAGCAGTTTCGGCTACTTATTCATCAATTATCAGCAATTTTTAAGATTCCGACGTCAAATGCTTTTATTGAGAGAATTTTTTCGCTAGCGAATGTGCAATGGACCAAGGAGAGGAACTCGCTGGAAGTTGATTCAGTGAAAGCGCTGTTGCTAGTGAAAGTCAATTTCGGGCTAACATGTGTTGAGATGCAAAAAATGCTTACCGGAAAAGAAAATTCTCGAGAAAATTCATTCTGGAGAAAAATACAAAACATTTGAATAAAAAAACGATTTTTTAATGCATATGATAAAATTTTTGGAGTGTCCTTTGAATTCGCAAATTCTTCCCCTTATGTCCTTTGAAATCACCTTATCAGTCCTTTGAAATAGAGCTCGACTGATCCCTACCCTGAGCTATCATATTATACAAAGATAACTGCTTAATTTGGTTGCTTTTGAGAAAAGTTATGACGAAATGTAAACCATTACGTTTTTTCTGTTTCTGTATTAATATTATTTGTTTATTTTTATTTATTTAGTTGTAACTTTCAAAAATTTCTTCATTTTGGGGCTAAAATATGTTAATAGCAAATATTTTTTAAATTATTCACGGCGTCACCTATCATCAGCATCGCCGCCAGCCATCCCCTCCAGGCCTCGGCGAAAAATGATCTTTTTGTGCAATTTTTTTATGCTGGGTCGATCGTTTCGTAAATTTCGCCATCATTGGCTTTTCATAAATCCGCCATTTTATACATGTTTTGAAAAAAAAAATTGGTCATAATTTTGCTCAAAAGCAAAAAAAATCAACAATCTTGGTATTGTCAAATAGGTTTTGATTTGCTCTATTAGCGGTACAAATTTCAAAAAATTTAATTAAGCCTTTTTTTTGTTCATTTTGACGGCCACAACTTTTTTAAAACTTAATGAAATTTCTGGCATTTTGAAAAATTAATAGAGCCAATCAAATGCTTTATACCAAGATTGTTAAATTTTTTTGCTTATGAACAAAGTTATGAAGAATTATGGTCGGAAAAACAGTAAAAAAATGGCGGAATTACGAAACGACCTAGACCCATTTTTGACTGACTATCTGCCCACTGAAAAATTTTGCCCCATTTTATTCCTATGAAAGCCAAAATTTCATTAATTGCTTGGAACTCACAAATGTGTAAATTACGAAATTTTCCTCTGAAATTGCCTAATTTTGCCATTTATTTCCTTTGAAAAAACACTCCATCTGTCCTTGGAAACCGAGCTCGAGCCGATACGAACCCTGATTCAATGTCAAACCCATGGCGCAAATCAATTGGGCTACCTTTTTTCCCTTGTGTTCTTTTTGGACAATTTCTTCAGGCGTTCGGTTAGTATTTGCGCCTTTTGCGCCGCCAAGTGCGATGCCCGCCACAGCCACAAGAGGCGCCACCAATTGGACACGAGAAGGGCCAGCAGCAGTACCAGCACTGTTTCCATGGCATTCTTTAAGGATCAGATAAGTTCTGGTACCAGGCGTACACTCTGGCGAATTTCGGTCAATTTTCTACACGTGTTTCGCAGTTTATTGGTATTTAACGCCGTTTTTGTGGCCAATGAGGCGAGTAATGAAGAAAAAAGACCAAATTTTTCTTTCCCTATACAGCAAAAGTGCAATTACAACGGCCAAAAAAAAGAAACACAGAATATAAAACTCTGAACTAAGAAATTGGTTGTTTTTTTTTTGGCTTTTTTGAATATTCATACAAAATTTTTTTTCGAAGATAGAAATGACAAATTTCAAAGTGTTAATAAAACGACCATTGATTCCCAAACTTTTGTGGCGCAAAATCCATGATTCTAAATTTTTGTTGTGTATACTGTGCCGCGTAATTTGGTGCGACTGCTTACTGTATTTTCCGACAGTGGCGAAGTCCATGGAGCAGAACCAGGCGAAGTATTGGATGGCGGCATTTGTTGACCAAACCCACCCGGTCGTGCACCAGCAGCCGTTGGCATAATACTAGCGGCGCCCAACGCCATAACACCTAATTTCCCAACAGACCAACGACCTGAAGCAGAAGAGGGATTAGTTGTTTGGCGCTTTGATTGTATTGCTGAAAGGAATATTTTTTTTTCTTTTATACATATTTTTCTCTTGACATTATGTATTAATTATTTAATATTTTAATTCTTCTTTTTCAAAAACAAACGCTTCCCATCGGTTGAGGGCGTCAAATGGAACAAAACGCCAAGCGAAACAAAAGTGAAAAGAAGAGGAAGGGATGTTGAAAAAAATAGCATAAGATATCTGTGTTTTTTGTGGTTAAAAAAAGAGTGAAATAGACAGTTTTTCAAGTATTTAAAAAGGAAAATCCATTAAAATATGGTCCAGAATTCAATTTTTCTCTATAAAAATATAAAATGAAGTGATGAAGGCAAAGCTTTTTGAAAAATGCATAATTCTATAAACCCAATGACTTATACACGCTGCAATTTTGGCGTTTTATGGGCGTGGCGACTTTGAATATATACAAATGGTTTAGGTGAAACTTTTAGGGCATCATATTTATTTTCTTTTAATAAGGGTTCGGGTCGGGTGAGATCAGTTTCAAAGGACGTATAAGGTGATTTCAAAGGACATAAGGGGGAGAATTTGTGAATTCAAAGGACAAAAAAATTTCCATAAGACCCGGCGGTGCCGATAGGCGCAGCCGGGAAAATTTTGAAAATTTGTTAAGAATTGTTAACAGGTTTTAACCAAAATTTTAAATTTTTCCAGGAAATGACCCCTTTTTACATTTTATTGGCAAAATGCCGCTTTAAAAGACATCTTTGAAATAAAGGATGCTTCAAATTTTCAAAGGACGAAGGCCAAAAATAAAGGACCTTTTTTGAAATAAAGGACAAATCCTAACCCTGCTTTTAATAGTGCAAATAATTTTTTTTAATTCTAAAATTTATCAACTCATTAGGGTGAAATTCTTCGTTTTTTTTATTTACTTTCATCACTTGAATATTTATGGTCATTGTATTACAAAATTTTATATAATCATAAAAATCTATTTTGATGAGCAGTTATTATTCATATTTATGATCATTCTTTTTACAAAATGATTTATATAAATTTTATATATTTTATTAATGATTTAGATGATGTTTTTTATGCATGTTTATGATCATTGATTTTCAAAAAGATTTATATTAAATTTTACGTAATTCATATTTATTTATTGATTATGGCAAGTAAACTATATTATATAAAATTTTATTTACATTTTATGATTCTCGAGTTAGGGTTAGTATTTGATTATCCCTAATTTTTTATTTCATACTTATAAATTTAATCAAAATTGAGATTAACATTAAAATAATATAATTCCGGGGTAAACTTGGCATAATTGTGAATTTTTATTTTTATGTATATGGTGTTACGACAATTGCGGATCGGTACTTGCGGACGCGACAATTGCGGACGACAATTGCGGACGACAATTGCGGACGCGACAATTGCGGACGACGATTGCGGACGAGACAATTGCGGACGACGAATGGAGGAGCGATATTTATAAATTTACTCACTATAAAGGACAAATAAAATCTCAAAATCCAATAAAATAAAATATTTATTTTTGGGTTGTCTTAGATAAATTGCATTTTTAAGGAATTTCGTAATTAATGCATTTTTAATATTTTATCCCACTATTTTTGGAATTTTTGTCGAGTCGATATTTTGTACCATTGGATTTTTTATGAATACTGTACTAAAACCAAATGTTTTATGTGATTTATATAAATTATATATAATGCCATAATCAATGACCGACCATAACTAAGCATTATAAAGTTCACCTAAATATTTTATATACTTTATATAAAATTGATGTTTTAAAAATAAAGAATTAGCAAGAAGCAAACGGCGGCCGATCTAATTCCTCTTCTTCTTCGGTTGTTTCGGTGGATGTTTTTCGGCTGGGACTGTGGCCAAAGCGGTGTTTATTGGGATATAGCTTAGCTTTATCGGAATGCCAACGGCTGCTGGTGCACGAAAGGTGCAGTTGGTCAAAAAAATTAAATTAAAACAAAAGACTTTTGGCACTAGAAAAGATTAAATTATTCCATGTTTTTCATCATTTTATCGGGGGCAGCCTTCGCAAGTATTGGCGATGTGAAATCTTTGGCTCACCTGACAGATGCAAAAATGTTTTACCAACACGAATATACATGGCGGTACGACAATTGCGGATCGGCACTTGCGGACGCGACAATTGCGGACGACGATTGGAGGAGCGATACTTTAAATTTACTCACTAATTTTATTTAAATATTCCAAAATAACAAAACAATAATTTGCATTATTAACTAATATATTTCATATATTCATCACAAATCTATTAATTAAGAGTTTGACTGGCTATGTCATCACAAAAATTTTTTAACCACATCAGAGCCTTTCAAGTTTTTTTTAAAAAAAAAAACTTTTGAACACCCAAATAAATTGTAGATTTTACACAATCATTTACAAATGGCGCCATTAACAATTATGATGGATTTGAAATAGGTTTTCTTAATTGAGAATTTTTGTAAATTTGAGAATTTGAAGGTGCCATAACTGCTTTAATCCATGTTTTCGGTCAACAATTAATTGTGCACCACTGTATGTTCCACCTGGGCCAATTGGTGATGCGAAGAGTCAAAGAGACGGATTAATACAATTGTACACGAACAACGAAAACTACCGAAAATTAGTCCGTAGTCTTAACGCCCTTTCGTTTTTAAGAGAAGATTTTCCCTCGATAACGGAGGATGCTCTTTATTAAATTGTTTTCTTAATGCCAAATGAAACGCTTCTTGAGCATTATTTGTTCGTGCCATATCCATAACGACAGAATCGTGATGATTCCAAGAATTTGGGGCAAATAAGGGATCCTCTCCATTCGGCCGAATAACATAGGTCCTATTCAGTTTAAAAAAATTAATTTATTATATCGGTTAATTATTATTTGACCTGCCAAAATATTCAAAAATTGATTCCGCATTATTTTGAAATTGAAAATGATTCATTCTTTCCCGTAGAATGTTGAAAGCGAAGATAACCTGATCTTCTCTTAAAAACGCAAGAGCGGTAAGACTACGGACTAATTTTCGGTAGTTTTCGTTGTTCGTGTACAATTTTTTTATGCTGGATCGGTCGTTTCGTAAATTTCGCCACCATGAGCTTTTCATAAATCCGCCATTTTTATAAATGTTTTGAAAAAAAAAATTGGTCATAATTTTACTCAAAAGCAAAGAAAGTCAACAATCTTGGTACTGTCTAATAGCTTTTGATTGCTCTATTAGCGGTACAAATTTTCAAAAAATTAAATAGCCCTTAATAAAAAAAATGAACAAAAAATAATTTTTTTATTCATTTTTACGTCCACAACTTTTTTAAAACTTAATGAAATTTTCTGGCATTTTGAAAAATTTATAGAGCCAATCAAATGCTATCTTCAGTTGATACAAAGATTGTTAAATTTGTTTGCTTATGAGCAAATTTATGAAGAATTATGGTTGGAAAAACATTAAAAAATGGCGGAATTACGAAACGACCTAGATCCATTTTTGACTATCTGTTTACTGAAAAATTTCGCCCCATTTTATTCCAATGAAAGCCAAAATTTTGTCAATTGCTTCACCAACTCCAACTCACAACATGTGTAAATTACAAAATTCTCCTCTGAGATTGCCTAACCTAATTTTGCCATTTATTTCCTTTGAAAACACTCCATCTGTCCTTGGAACCCGAGCTCGAGCCGATACGAACCCTGGATTCAATGTCAAAACCATGGCGTGAATCAATTGGGCTACCTTTTTTCCCTTGTGTTCTTTTTGGACAATTTCTTCAGGCGTTCTATTAGTATTTAGGCCTTTTGCGCCGCCAAGTGCGATGCCCGCCGCAGCCAATAGAGGCGCCACCAATTGGGCACGAGAAGGGCCAGCAGCAGTACCAGCACTGTTTCCATGGCATTCTTTAAGGATCAGATAAGTTCTGGTACCAGGCGTACACTCTGGCGAATTTCGGTCAATTTTCTGCACGTGTTGTAGACCGGCGGAAAACACCTGATCAACAACAAAAAAAAATCTCGCAGTTTATTGGTATCTTAACGCCGTTTTTTGTGGCCAATGAAGCCAGTAATGGAAAAAAAAAAACAAATTTTTCCTTCCCTATAACACGGAATATGAAAATCGGAACTAAGTTATAAATTTTTGTTATGTATACTGTGCCGTAATTTGGTGCGACTGCTTACTGTATTCTCCGACAGTGGCGAAGTCCATGGAGCAGAACCAGGCACAGTATTGGATGGCGGCATTACTTGACCAACTCCACCCGGTCGTGCACCAGCAGCCGTTGGCATAATACTAGCGGCGCCCAACGCCATAACACCTAATTTCCCAACAGACCAACGACCTGAAGCAGAAGAGGGATTAGTTGTTTGGCGCTTTGATTGTATTGCTGAAAGGAATATTTTTTTTTCTTTTATACATATTTTTCTCTTGACATTATGTATTAATTATTTAATATTTTAATTCTTCTTTTTCAAAAACAAACGCTTCCCATCGGTTGAGGGCGTCAAATGGAACAAAACGCCAAGCGAAACAAAAGTGAAAAGAAGAGGAAGGGATGTTGAAAAAAATAGCATAAGATATCTGTGTTTTTTGTGGTTAAAAAAAGAGTGAAATAGACAGTTTTTGAAGTATTTAAAAAGGAAAATCCATTAAAATATGGTCCAGAATTCAATTTTTCTCTATAAAAATATAAAATGAAGTGAGGAAGGCAAAGCTTTTTGAAAAATGAATAATTCTATAAATGCAACGACTTATACACGCTAAAATTTTGGCGTTTTATAGGCGTGGCGACTTTGAATATATACAAATGGTTTAGGTGTCTTTTAATCAGGGTTCGGATCGGTTGAGATCAGTTTCAAAGGACGTATAAGGTAATTTCAAAGGACATAGGGGAGAATTTGTGAATTCAAAGGACAAAAAAATTTCCATAAGACCCGGCGGTGCCGATAGGCGCAGCCGGGAAAATTTTGAAAATTTGTTAAGAATTGTTAACAGGTTTTAACCAAAATTTTAAATTTTTCCAGGAAATGACCCCTTTTTACATTTTATTGGCAAAATGCCGCTTTAAAAGACATCTTTGAAATAAAGGATGCTTCAAATTTTCAAAGGACGAAGGCCAAAAATAAAGGACCTCTTTTAAAATAAAGGACAAATCCGAATCCTGTTTTTAATAGTGCAAATAATTTTTTTTTTAATTTCTAAAATTTATCAACTCATTTGAGTGAAATTCTTCGTTTTTTTTATTTACTTTCATCACTTGGAATATTTATGATCATTGTATTACAAAATTTTAAGATATAAGCATAAAAATCTATTTCGATGAGCAGTTATTGTTCATATTTATGATCATTCTTTTTACAAAATAATTTATACAAATTTTATATATTTTATTAATGATTTAGATGATGTTTTTTTATGCATGTTTATGATCATTGATTTTCAAAAAGATTTATATAAATTTTACGTAATTCATATTTATTTATTGATTATGGCAAGTAACTATATTATATAAATTTTATTTACATTTATGATTCTCGAGTTAGGGTTAGTATTGATTATCCCTAATTTTTTATTTCATACTTATAAATTTAATCAAAATTGAGATTAACATTAAAATAATATAATTCCGGGTAAACTTGGCATAATTGTGAATTTTTATTTTTATGTATATGGTGTTACGACAATTGCGGATCGGCACTTGCGGACGCGACAATTGCGGACGACAATTGCGGACGACAATTGCGGACGCGACAATTGCGGACGACGATTGCGGACGAGACAATTGCGGACGACGAATGGAGGAGCGATACTTATAAATTTACTCACTATAAAGGACAAATAAAATCTCAAAATCCAATAAAATAAAATATTTATTTTTGGGTTGTCTTAGATAAATTGCATTTTAAGGAATTTCGTAATTAATGCATTTTTAATATTTTATCCCACTATTTTTGGAATTTTTGTCGAGTCGATATTTTGTACCATTGGATTTTTTATGAATACTGTACTAAAACCAAATGTTTTATGTGATTTTAATATTATATAATGCCATAATCAATGACCGACCATAACTAAGCATTATAAAGTTCACCTAAATATTTTATATACTTTATATAAAATTGATGTTTTAAAAATAAAGAATTAGCAATAGAAGCAAACGGCGGCCGATCTAATTCCTCTTCTTCTTCGGTTGTTTCGGTGGATGTTTTTCGGCTGGGACTGTGGCCAAAGCGGTGTTTATTGGGATATAGCTTAGCTTTATCGGAATGCCAACGGCTGCTGGTGCACGAAAGGTGCAGTTGGTCAAAAAAATTAAATTAAAACAAAAGACTTTTGGCACTAGAAAAGATTAAATTATTCCATGTTTTTCATCATTTTATCGGGGGCAGCCTTCGCAAGTATTGGCGATGTGAAATCTTTGGCTCACCTGACAGATGCAAAAATGTTTTACCAACACGAATATACATGGCGGTACGACAATTGCGGATCGGCACTTGCGGACGCGACAATTGCGGACGACGATTGGAGGAGCGATACTTATAAATTTACTCACTAATTTTATTTAAATATTCCAAATAACAAAACAATAATTTTGCATTATTAACTAATATATTTCATATTATTCATCACAAATCTATTAATTAAGAGTTTGACTGGCTATGTCATCACAAAAAATTTTTTAACCACATCAGAGCCTTTCAAGTTTTTTTTAAAAAAAAAAACTTTTGAACACCCAAATAAATTGTAGATTTTACACAATCATTTACAAATGGCGCCATTAACAATTATGATGGATTTTGAAATAGGTTTTCTTAATTGAGAATTTTTGTAAATTTGAGAATTTGAAGGTGCCATAACTGCTTTCATCCATGTTTTCGGTCAACAATTAATTGTGCACCACTGTATGTTCCACCTGGGCCAATTGGTGATGCGAAGAGTTCAAAGAGACGGATTAATACAATTGTACACGAACAACGAAAACTACCGAAAATTAGTCCGTAGTCTTAACGCCCTTTCGTTTTTAAGAGAAGATTTTCCCTCGATAACGGAGGATGCTCTTTATTAAATTGTTTTCTTAATGCCAAATGAAACGCTTCTTGAGCATTATTTGTTTCAGCGCCATATCCATGACGACAGAATCGTGATGATTCCAAGAATTTGGGGCAAATAAGGATCTTCTCCATTCGGCCGAATAACATAGGTTCTATTCAGTTTAAAAAAATCAATTCATTATACCGGTTAATTATTATTTGACCTGCCAAAATATTCAAAAATTGATTCCGCATTATTTTGGAATTGAAAATGGTTCATTCTTTCCCGTAGAATGTTGAAAGCGAAGATAACCTGATCTTCTCTTAATAACGAAAGGGCGGTAAGACTACGGACTAATTTTCGGTAGTTTTCGTTGTTCGTGTACAATTGTATTAATCCGTCATTTGTAAATGATTGTGTAAAGCCTACAATTTATTTGGGTGTTAAAAGTTTTTTTTTAAAAAAAAAATGGTCGGTCATTGATTATGGCATTATATATAATTTATATAAATCACATAAAACATTTGGTGAATTTTTAGTAAAGTATTCATAAAAAATCCAAAGGTACAAAATATCGACTCGACAAAAATTCCAAAAATAGTGGGATAAAATATTAAAAATGCATTAATTACGAAATTCCTTCAAAATGCAATTTATCTAAGACAAACCAAATATAAATCTTTTATTTTATTGGGTTTTGAGATTTTATTTGTCCTTTAAAATCCATGGCCATTTTATTAACGAGAGTTTATTTTCGGGCTCAAGAAATGAGCAAATTGTTTTTCACAATTTTCGCCACTTTAAGGCTACAGCCGAAACGACGTACCGGACCCTTAAATTAAAGTATCAATATTCTTTGTTACGAACTAGAGACCGGATCGGTCGGTTTTTTTCGATTTTTGGTAAACTATTCGATTTTTCGGTTTTTTTCAGTTTAAATTTTTTACGCTTTTTAACCGAAACCGACCGACCGAAATATTCAAAAAACCGAAGAAAACGACCGACTTTTTTTTCAAAAAATTTTTACTCTAACTGTTTGACTGGCTACCGGTCCGAAATTTTTTTAAGATAAAAGAGTTTAGTGCAGGGTTATATTTTAAAGAATCCTTTGAAAAGGGCCTCCAAAGCTTACTTCTTTTATATAGTGGCCACTTTTTGTTTAATAGTGTGATGCTCGAGACCCAAAATTTCCCAAGACTCGAGACACAGATCACAAAAACACGTGGCATTTCTAGAGTCGAGCCCCGAGAGTTTTTTAATAAATTTTCTTATACGTATACTAAAAAATAATGAAAAAAATAATTCATTAATTTTTTATATTTGTTCTATTTGGGCTGCCGAAAAATTCAAATATGGTGTCAATATTTGTGGTCCAACGGTGCCGATAGGTTTATATAAGAAATCTTACTGAATAGGCAGTCGTCCGATGCTGCTTCAAGAAAATTAACAGAATTATAAAAATCCAAAAATATTTAATTTTCGGTCAACAATTTTTGCATATTTTCTGGGAAAAATGCATGCTCAAATAATTGGTAGTGAATTGTTTTGGATGTTTTCTTTCTCATCATCCGCCCCATTCTTCCATTATTCCCCTCATTCATCATCATCATCCATCTCTTTTGGGCGCAACAATTTGCGATCACTTCATAAAGCTTAATTGTTGATTCATTATATCATTAATTGATGGATGGATATTGAAGCAGATTATTAGAGATGAAAAAGGATAATACCCGAAAAAAGCGAATTTTGGAACAATAGAAATTGAATGACAAAATGAACTGAATAGGCATGATGGAAAGTTTAGTAGACAAAATTTAGGGCACAATTTAAAATTCCAAATATTATATTTTTTAAATCTGCTCTGTCATGGGCAAAAGGTCGTAATAAAGTCTTACTTCCTGCTGCTTTTCGAGCACATTTGCGAGAACATTTACGTGATGGCTTGCGTTGCTGTGTCTAATATAAATTATTATTTTATATAAAATTGTTTTTTAGGGTTCGTATTCTAAAGGCATCCTGTAAAATGGGCCTCGCCGCTAACAAAATAGAAAAGGTCATTCTTATTTCTAAGTATATCCTTTGAAATCGGCATATCACCATGGAAGCAAAAAAAGAGTCAGTTTTAATAGGAAAATTAAATTTTACCTTATAGAATTCTGTTAAAAAAAAAATCTTTATTTTGCTTAATTTCAAATTTTTATTGCATAGCGTCAATTTACGGAATTGCCCAATGAATTCACAAATGTTTCCCATGCCATTTGCACGAATCAATCTCGGCTACCTTTTTCTCCACCCTTTTTTCTTCATGCGTTCCATCATCATTGTTTGCCCCTTGGGCGCCAAGTACCATTGCGCCCGCTATCAACCCAACTTGGACAGCAGTAGAAGGGCCAGCATTTGTAGCAGCAGAATGGGCATACATAGGTTTGCATTTAGTTTTCTTCTTGTTCAATTTGTACCCACTATTACACATGCATTTGTTATTCCATATGTACCCATTCTTACACTTAAGACTACTTTTATGTTCAACAACATTTAGTGACTGTGTTTCGCCACTTTTCTGCCCATGTTGTAGAGAAGGCACCTAAGCAAAAAAAAAAAAAAAAAATGAATACGGAAATAACTATTTGTATATTCATCAGTGTTTAACACCCCTTTTTTTGGGCGTGATGGCGTTGAGGCGAAGAATGAAAAAATGAGGCAAAATGCAAAGGAAAACAAAAAAGACAATGGCATCCCAAACTCATCGGGTTCTATTTTACTTTATGAATCTAGTCGCACTTAACAATTATGAGTCTGGCTATTGATATCTAATTTCTTCAAGAATATTTTGAAATTTTTTCGTATTTCCATGAAAAAAATACAGCAGTGATTGTCCCAACGAAGAAATGTGAAACAATCTGATGTATTTTCAATGATTGGGATTACTCAAAAAGTCGATTGGACTCATAAAGTAAAATAGAAACCACTTTTCAGAACGCCAAAAAAGAATTTTTTATACTGTGTCGCCCTTTGGTGTGACAGTGTAAGCCGGCAATGACGGCGGAGACCATGAAGAAGAACCAGGCAAAGTATCGGGTGACTGCATATGCTGAACAGCAACTGCTCCAACAGGTTGTGCACCAGCAGCCTCTGGCATAATGCCAGCGAAACCCAACGTCCCAAGAACCGCCGCAGTTTTGGCAGGCCCAGCTAAAATGTATTTATTTTATTTTTTAAATTGAATTTTCGTTGATATCTTTTTAATTTTGGGTTAACTAATAAAAATTATGATTATATAGAAAATATAAAAATAATGAAGAAAGAAGATTTTAATAATGAAAATTGAATAATCCAACGACTTATAAACGCTTCACTTTTGGCATTTTGGTGGGCGTGACCGAAATATTAAAATAAATGAATAAATCAGTGATCATTGATCATAATATACAAAGGATAAATTTCACCTAGATGATAGAAATTATATAAAATTTATAAAAGATTACGAAAAATCAATGACCATAGAAAAATACAAATAGTTTTCCTCAATATTTACAGTGAATATATATAATTTAATAAAAATTATTTGCCATGTTCAATATATTTATTAATTATATAAAATGTATAAAAATAAATGAATAAATCAGTGATCATTGATCATAATATACAAAGGATAAATTTCACCTAGATGATAGAAATTATATAAAATGTATAAAAAAAATGAATACGGAAATAACTATTTGTATATTCATCAGTGTTTAACACCCCTTTTTTGGGCGTGATGGCGTTGAGGCGAAGAATGAAAAAATGAGGCAAAATGCAAAGGAAAACAAAAAAGACAATGGCATCCCAAACTCATCGGGTTCTATTTTACTTTATGAATCTAGTCGCACTTAACAATTATGAGTCTGGCTATTGATATCTAATTTCTTCAAGAATATTTTGAAATTTTTTCGTATTTCCATGAAAAAAATACAGCAGTGATTGTCCCAACGAAGAAATGTGAAACAATCTGATGTATTTCAATGATTGGGATTACTCAAAAAGTCGATTGGACTCATAAACTCTGATTGGACTCATAAAGTAAAATAGAAACCACTTTTCAGAACGCCAAAAAATAATTTTTTATACTGTGTCGCCCTTTGGTGTGACAGTGTAAGCCGGCAATGACGGCGGAGACCATGAAGAAGAACCAGGCAAAGTATCGGGTGACTGCATATGCTGAACAGCAACTGCTCCAACAGGTTGTGCACCAGCAGCCTCTGGCATAATGCCAGCGAAACCCAACGTCCCAAGAACCGCCGCAGTTTTGGCAGGCCCAGCTAAAATGTATTTATTTTATTTTTTAAATTGAATTTTCGTTGATATCTTTTTAATTTTGGGTTAACTAATAAAAATTTGATTATATAGAAAATATAAAAATAATGAAGAAAGAAGATTTTAATAATGATGGTTAAATTCCGCCACTATGGGCGTTTGTTAAATCCGCCATCTTTTACAGATTTTTCGAACATAATTTGTCATAAGTTTTCCCAAAATTAACAAAATTTAACAATTTTGGTATCGTACGATAGCTCTTGATTGGCTCTACCAATCTTCCAAATTCCAAAAAATTTGATTAAGTTTTAAGAAAAATATGGTCAAAAAAATATTCTTTTTTCACTTTGACTGCCACAACTTTCTTAAAACTTAATCAGATTTTTTGAAATTTTTTCGTATTTCCATGAAAAAAATACAGCAGTGATTGTCCCAACGAAGAAATGTGAAACAATCTGATGTATTTCAATGATTGGGATTACTCAAAAAGTCGATTGGACTCATAAAGTAAAATAGAAACCACTTTTCAGAACGCCAAAAAAGAATTTTTTATACTGTGTCGCCCTTTGGTGTGACAGTGTAAGCCGGCAATGACGGCGGAGACCATGAAGAAGAACCAGGCAAAGTATCGGGAAATTGCATTAGATGTAATAGCTCTCTTGAAAAAAAATCATGAATTAGCAATTTTTAAAATTTATAAGAACAATTTATAAATTTGGATTCTTATTCGATTTAAATTTGGTATTTAGGCATATTTTTAATTTGGATAATTTAAAAAATTATTATAAATAGAAAATTTAAAATATAGAAGAAATAAATTTTTAATAATGAAAAATTGAATAAATCCAACGACTTATAAACGCTTCACTTTTGGCATTTTGGTGGGCGTGACCGAAATATTAAAATAAATGAAAGATCATATTTATGATCATTGATTTTGAATATGATTTATAAAAATTATTAGAATCATAACAAAGCATTTTGGTGAAATTTTTGCTTTTCATATTTATGGTTATTGACTTTTCGAAATTATTTAACAAATTTTATATTATTTCTATCATTTAGGTGAAATTTATTTTTTTATATTTATGATCATTTCATTTATTCATTTTATTTATGAACTTCGAAAATCAATGACCATAGAAAAATACAAATAGTTTTCCTCAATATTTACAGTGAATATATATAATTTAATAAAATTATTTGCCATGTTCAATATATTTATTAATTATATAAAATGTATAAAAATAAATGAATAAATCAGTGATCATTGATCATAATATACAAAGGATAAATTTCACCTAGATGATAGAAATTATATAAAATTTATAAAAGATTACGAAAAATCAATGACCATAGAACGTGCTGGGACGTTGGTTAAATTCCGCCACTATGGGCGTTTGTTAAATCCGCCATCTTTTACAGATTTTTCGAACATAATTTGTCATAAGTTTTCCCAAAATTAACAAAATTTAACAATTTTGGTATCGTACGATAGCTCTTGATTGGCTCTACCAATCTTCCAAATTCCAAAAAATTTGATTAAGTTTTAAGAAAAATATGGTCAAAAAAATATTCTTTTTTCACTTTGACTGCCACAACTTTCTTAAAACTTAATCAGATTTTTTGAAATTTAGATGGCTAAATAGAGCTCATCAAAATCTATCGGATGATACCAAGATTACTTAATTTCGTTGCGTTTGAACAAAGTTATGACGGATTATGTTAGGAAAATTTGTAAAAAATGGCGGATTTAACAAACGCCCATAGTGGCGGTATTTAACAAACGACCTAGCACCACCATAGAATACTAAAACTTCATTTAAATTATTTTTTATAAATATCAAGATTTATTTAGCTGAGATTTTCAAAAACTTCTTCCTTTTTGGGCACTAACCTATTAATAAAAATGAAACCAAAATTTTTGAAAATTTTCTCGACCGAACCTATCGGCATCGCCGCTTCTCTCCCCCCTGGGTTAATTAACAATTAAAAATCAAACGAATAGAAATAAATCATTTTTGTTCTATAAGATTAATTACAAAAATTGTTTTGAATTCACTAATGTTTTCCTTCTATTCTGTCAAACAGCTTATCTGTCCTTGTAAACCGAGCTCGAGCCAATACGAACCCTGTATGGTTTAATGCCCGCCAATGGCGCAATTCAATCGATTGTTTACCTTTTTTCTCACTTTTTTCTGGGACACCTTTTTCCGATTGACGTCGCCAAGTGCCACGGCGCCCATCGCCGCCGCTAGCGGTGCCAACAATTGGACGGGAGAAGGGCCACCATTAACACAAGTAACGGATGCGTTGCATTGAATACGAATGCTGTGGCTCTGGTATTTTTTTCTGGAACAACATTTGGTGCCGGTGCTACGGCACTTTTCTGCCCATGTTGTTGCCCGGCGGAAAGCGGCTAATCAGAAAAAATTTGAATACCGAAATTTATTGGTATAATACACAACGCCACTGGGCAATGAAGCGACTATTAAACAAAAAAAAATCAAATTTTTCTTCCCTACTCAGCAGCTCAGAAGTGTAAATCCGGGAAATCGTACGGACCAATGTTAAGTTCAATTTGCACAAATGGCAGTTCGTATAATTTAGTTATTCGTACAAAAGAAATTAAATAGTTTGAAAAATTGATTTTGTTTCGAGTCGCTTAGCTTGCGTCATCGCAATACAATAATTATGATTGATAAAGCATGGTAAGCTTGAGACTAACATTAATCCATTGCCATGACTTTTTTCAATATTCATAAAAAAAACTCCATTATGGAAAAACACTTTAATATATTCAAATCCAAACATTTAGGTGAATTTCAAGTATTCATAATATAAAATGCTTTTTCTTATTGATTAATATAAATTTTTATATAATAATAATAAATGGATTGTGCCAAATGGTAGGCCTCGGGTGGGAATCGTACACACGCCTCCACCCATCCGTGGGCAGCTGTACCATTTAGCTAATTGTAAGCCCGTTCTTTTATGGGGCTTGATCGCTTATGATTTTTTTTTGATTTACCGCTCACGAATTTTCTTTTTTTTAATAAGCAAATATAAAAATATCTTTCGAAGAATACGGGTGAGCAATGAAATAAAAAATGAGTTACGTGTTGCAGGTTATACCTAGAGACCGGACAAAAGGGTCGGTCGGTCAGTTTCGGGTAAAAAGTCGAAAAACGCCGAAGTCGAAAAAAGTCGAGAGACCCCAAATTTTTGTCGGTCGGTCGCAAAAAACGCCGAAGTCAAAAAAAAATCATCGACTTTTTTTCGGTTTTCGACTTTTTTCCAATTATTTTTTTAACGATTATATTACTAGTAAAAAGGCCAATAAGTAAATTTTATGCCAAAAAATAAATAGTATAGTTTTATTATTTCTTATTCCCAAAGATATTAATATTGAATTGTTGAAACTTTTTAAACCTGAACATCCCAGTCTAAAAAAATTTGTGACTAAAATTTCCTCTATTTTGGTAACAATCTTACACAAAATAGGGACCACCGGAAAATTTTTGAAAAATTTGATGGAATTTGTTAACGGATTTTTCTCAAAAAGGTACATTTTTGGGGGGTCATAAATTGAAAATCTTGATTTTTTTTGATAACAAATCTTGACAAAAATGGTCAATTTTTGGAAATTCTTTCGGTTTTTCAAAATGTCGGTCGCTCGGTTTCGGTTAAAAAGTCGAAAAGAAAAAGTCGACAAAAGTCGAAAAAAACCGATAAAAGGTCGACCGGTCCGATCTCTAGTTATTTATTACCAAATTTAATTACTCTGTTTTTTTTTGTTGCTTTTTTATCTGCTTTTAGATTAGTTAAACCCATCTTAATTTTCAATTTAGTTCCAAATCCGCAATTCTCCTTTCTTGGTTTCTAATTTTAATTTCAACAATTGCTTAGTGCCAACTGTCAATGGCAATTAAATGGGAGGGGGGGGGGGAGGGCACCTTTTCCATGGCCATGGCGCCTTCTTGGCCATCTTCTGCTGGCAATCCATCAGCGCCGTCCACCATGACCACCTTTTGGTTAATAGTGATGCTTGAGCCCGAAAATTGACTCGAGTTCGAGATCGCAGAAAGTCGTAACTTTTCTCGGGTCGACACCTGAAACTTTTTTCAAATTTTTTTTCATATACATACACTCAAAAATAATGGCGCAGAATTTCGGAATTCGACCCAAAAAATGTCAGAAATCGTTTGGACTATGTTTGGACTATGTTTATTACTTTGTATCAGAAGGTTGACTGAAGAGCCGACCAAGTCTCTGCTTCGGCCAAGAAAAACAAAAAAAAAGAAACTGACAAATATTTCCAAATTTTCAGTCAACAAAATCTGCAACAAATTTACTCAACAAAGCACATTTATTGGAAAAATATATGCTCAAATAAATGTTAGTGAATTGTTTTGGATGTTTTCTTTCTCATCATCCGTCCCATTCTTTCCTCTTTCTCCTCCATTATCATCATCCATCCCATTTCGCGCAGCAATTTGCGGCCATTTCATAAAGCTTAACTGTTGACTCTGATTATATCATTAGCTGATCACTGATCAGGAAAGAAACAATCAGTAGCGGTGAAAAAGATAAGACCCGAAAAATCGAACGTGTCTCTTTTTACTATAAGACTTACCCCTTTTTCATGCTGGTCGCCATTTGCGAGATTTACGTGCACCATTGCGTTTTTTCTGTTTCTGTTTTAAATATTTGTTTAATTTAAAATTTTTAATAAAGGTTTAATATTTGCAAGGACATCCTTTCAAGAGGGCTTAGCCGCTCAGAAAATTGTAAAGGTGCTTCTTATTTGGAAGAATATCCCTTGAAATCGGCAAATCCCCATGGGAGCAAATAAATCTTTGTTGGCATTCTGTTAAAAAATATATTTCTTCATTATGAAAAATTTTTGCACTTTTATTTTTATTTATTTGGTAGGAATTTTCCAAAATTTATTCAAAAGTAGGTCATTTTTTGGTAAAATTTGTTGATTAAAACGTCATCAAAATTTTTAACCAACCCATTTGAAAAAATAAATTAAATAAATAAAAAAATTAAATTCTTTTTTTCCATATGAAAAGGGCCTTTTCAATGCACAAATTTAACCAATTACCCTTATTTCCTTTTAACAAGCCGTATCTGTTCCTTGGAAACCAAGCTCGGGAGCGATACGAACCCTGCTGGCTGGTTTAATGCCATGGCACAATTTAATCGGCTACCTTTTTCCCCATGCTTTTCCCTTGGACACTTTTTTTTCGCCGGCATTCCATTAGCGTTTGCGCCTTTTGCGCTGCCAAGTGCCATGCCGGCCTCCGCCACTTGCGGTGCCACAAATTGGACGCGAGAAGGGCCATTAGCTTCAGACGCAGCAGATTCGGTGTACGGATAACAATGGGCGTCGGTGGTGCGCCCAGCAGACCCTTGCTCATAACCATCTATCCGTGAAGGAGAATCAGTCAAAGTATTGGTTGGCGTCATTGGCTGAACAGCTCCATCAGCAGGCGGTGCATCCGCAGCCGTTGGAAGTCTAGGTATTGCATCAGCTGAAGGCGTCAAAAGAAACAAAACGCCAAGCGAAACAAAAGCGAATAGAAGACGAAGGGCTGATGGTGAAAAAGATTGCATTAGGTATCGGAGCTTTTCTGAAAAAAAAAGAATGAAATAAGAGTTTTTCAAAAATTTCAAAAGGCATATTTATTTATTATAAAGTTGGTTCTTTTTTAATATGGAATTGGTTCAAATTATTATAGTTTTGATTTAAAAATAGTGAAGAAAGAAAAATTTTTAATAATGAAAAATTGAATAAATCCAACGACTTATAAACGCTTCACTTTTGGCATTTTTGTGGGCGTGACCGAAATAGTGAACAAAATCACTGATGAATGATCAGTGATCATACATATGAAATATGTAAAAAATTACAGAAGTAATGATCATTGAATATTCTATGAAACCTTATTTAAAATTTGTAAATTTAAAATAAATGATTTATTTTCTTATGATCATTGACTTTTCAAAATGTTTTAATTTTACGCAATTCATCTTTATTTATTGATCATGGCAAATAATTTGTATAAAATAATTTTATATAATTCATCTGCAGATCATTTAGGTAAACTTTATAAATTCATATTTATGATCATTAATTTATAAAACGATTTATACCAATTTTTGTAATTATATTTTTATGATCGTGACTTTTTAAAATGATTTATATAAAATTTTGTAACTGTTTTTAGTTTTTATATAAATTTTTATATTTATATTAAAGTAGCGAATTTTATTTATTTATTTATTTTATATTTATTGTCATTAATTTTGGATATAATTCATAGCAAATAATATATGATGAACTTTAAGAATCATAATTATGGTCATTGATTTATTCAAATGAATTATGTAAATTGAATTTCGTATTTATTGTCATTGATATGAAAAATATAATATTATATATTTTTATAAATCATATGAAAACAATCAGCTAGGTCAACTTTAGTTTTCATATTTTATGTTTTTTGATTTACAAATGATTTATGCAAATTTTTTCATATTCAATGATGATTGGCCGACATTTGCGGCGCGTGACCCAGAAAAATTTGTAGAGTGAACTAAATAATTTGTTCTTAGTGCCATTCGAAAGCCCTAAATATGCTCTACATTATACCAAAAAATCAAAAGAATTGATTGAGTTTCAGAAAAGCTATGACCTAAAATGTTCGAAAATTCGAGAACGTCTGTTTCTGGTTATCTTTTTATCATAACTTTTCCGAAACTTAATCAATTCTTTTGATTTTTTGGTGTAAGGTAGAGCACATTTAGGGCTTTCGTATGGTACTAAGAACAATTAGCTTAGTTCATTCTACAATTTTTTTTTCTGGATCCCGCGCCGCAAATGTCGCATCACCTTCAATGATCTTTGATACCAAAAATCGCAATCCCGAAGCCCAGTGATTTTTTTCTGAAATCGAAATTATTACCCAAAAGAATATCTGAAATCGTCTGCATCCCTGCTAGATGTATATTCAATAATTTTAAATTTGTATCGTAATTTTAATTGAAGGAAGGTAGGGGTGACCGAGGCTGCTTCGGTCACGAAAATGAAAAAAAAAATCTTATTTTTTTAAGTGAAAAACTTATTTTTGTCTAAAAATTTTGCAACAAATTAACTCAAGAATTGTATAAAACAAAATTTGAATTTTTAATATCATATTTATGGTCATTAATTTTTTATTTATGAAAATTTTATATAATTCATATTAGGTAATTGACATGGCAATAACTTATATAAATATATTCATAGATATGGAGGTGAATTTGTATTCATATTTATGATTATTGATTTATTCATATTTTTTATATAAAATCTTAGATATTCATAGAAATATTGAAGTGAACTTTAAGTATCCATATTTATGATCATTGATTTTTATATTATTTATAAAATTTTATATATACATAGCAAATATTGAGGTGAATTGTTTCATATTTATGCTCATTAATTTGTCATATTATTTATATAAAATTTTATATATTTATAGTATATATTATTCATGTGCGGCATTCCCGGTTCCCGACTCGGGAAATTTCCCGGGTTTTTCGTATTCCCGTCCCGGTTCCCGAATTGAAAAAATTGCCCGTTTCCCGGTCGCGACTCGTGAATTCCCGTCCCGGTTCCCGGGTTTTTCGTATCCCGGTCCCCTAGTCGCGGTTCACGGGTTTTTCATATCCCGGTCCTCTAGTGCCGGTTCACGGGTTTTTCGTATCCCGGTTCCCGATTCCCGGTAAAAATCATTTTCCGCACATCCCTAGTAAATATTGAGGTGCAATTTTAGTATTCATATTTATGATTATTGATTTATTCATATTTTTATATAAAATTGAGATCAACTGTATGTATTCATTTTTATGTTCTTTGATTTCATATTAATTATATTTTCATGGCTAATATTAGGTGAACTTTTACTATTCATATTTGTGATCATTCATATGATTTATGAAATTAATAACTATTAAATATAAAAAAATTAAAAAATTATTCGTCATCATCAATGATAATAAATATGAAAATTTAATATTTACTAATATTAGTCAAATTCTAAACCAACAAAGGTTCGTAAAATCTGAATGTTTAGAAAAACATGATCATAATATGCGACTTAATTTACACTCACGAAGAAATCTACAACTTAAAAAAACTCAAAAAGTTAGATTTTTTTTTAAAGTTTTTGAAAAAAGAAAGACGATACTTTTGAAGAGCTCTCGAATGACACTAGTGTCTTAAATAATAAGTTGCTGAATAAAAAAATGAGATATTGGCCCATAAAATAGTTTTTTTTTTCTTCTTCAAAGAGTTAAAAACAAAGCGAACAAATGCCATGCCTAAGCCATGGGCAATACAAAAAACAACAACAATTTTTGATCAGATATTTGTTTCTCAACTTCCTTCACAACGGCTCATTTCATTCTTTTCAGCATTTCAGCAAAATAAACATTTCTGAAAACAATTGGGCTTTTTACTTTTTTAAAACTTAATGATCTTTCGTGAATTTTAGCAAACTTATAGAGTCAATTAAGAGCAATCGGATGATACCAAGATTGTTTAATTTGGATTTGTCTGAAAAAAGTTCTGCCCTTTTTTTGTCAGAAAATCTGTAAATGGCCCATTTAAGAACCGACCAGCACGAGGAGTACGAAGCAGGGGTGGGACGCGACCGCGACGCGCATTTTGAAAAATGAGTATTTTTGATAACAAACAGCCCTAATTTGCACTTTTTTCGCAACTATTTTAGTAACTATTTTAGTATTTTAGCAACTAAAAATCCTGTCTATAGTATGATGCATTTCTCTTCACACATTTATAAAAATCACTATTTTTTGTCAAACTTAAATGCCATTTTCCAATTGAACAAATGACCATTTTGGATCAAATCTGTTTAATCAACACATCGAATCCAGTCGAGAATTTGACGGAAGGATTTTTTTTTGTCGGGATAAACAAAAAACATTTTTTTTTATATTTTCGGCATACCAAAATGTTACCTTTTTCTTGTCATCACTATGCTCGTAGGGAGAAGGACCGCCTGTGATGATCAAGTACGGGTTCGTCGGTGACGGAACATTGCCCTGCGTTGGCTGACTCGACGACGGCGGCCCCGGCGGCGGGTACGCATTACTCGACCATGGCGGCGGTAGCGACGATGGTGGTGGTGGTGGTGGAGGATGAGGCGGTGACATGCCTTCCGGAACACTCGGAGTCGGCACCGCCGGACCTATTACACAACCACACTTTATTGACGCATCTTCTTCACTACGATGCATTTCTTTGTGTCCCGCCAGTGGTGGCATCATCTTTAAAAAATTCATTTATTTCAAATCTTGCTGGGTCGTTTCGGAAATTCCGCCACTATTGGCGTTTCGTAAATCCGCCATTTTTTACTTGTTTTTCGAAATAGCTATAATTTAGCTCTATTATCCTTTCAAATTACAAAAAATTTGATTAAGTTTTACGAAAAATAGGACTGTGAGAATGAAAAATAAAAATATTTTTGGCTATATTTTTCTTAAAACTTATTCAAATAGAGGTGTTTTGTTAAAATTAGAGAAAAAAAAAGTTGGCACCTTAATTGTTTTCCATTAATCTAAAACTACAGTAATACGTGTTGATTCGTTTATTTAATTCCGATACCATGGGAATTTTGTAAAATACCATTTTTTATATATTTTTTCCTACATATATCGTAATAAGTTTTTCAATATATTGGTACCACAGATAGCGCTTCATTGACTCAAGCTTAAAATCCATAAAAAGTTTTTGAATCTGGCTAATTTTTAGATCCATTAAAGAGTACGATAGGCATTGAATTGCTCTATTAGAAAGATAAATTTCAAAAAATTTCATCTACTTTTTCAAAAGTTACGACCAAAAAAGCAGAAAAAATTGCCATAACACTTGAAAAACTTAATAAAATCTTCTGAAATTTAACAAGCTAATAGAAACAAGTAAAAGCTATCGGACGATACCAAGAATATTTAGTTTGGTTGCGTCTGAGAAAAGTTATGACTTGATACAGTTTCGAAAATACAGTAAAATTTGCACTTTTTGTGAATCGACCAACCACGGTTTAGTTCGGTTACTGTAAAGAAAGCGGTGAGGAATTTTTTTGTATCAGAAAATCTGTAAATGGACTCAGATTAAGAAATGGCCATATTGACACAATCCAAGTAACGGTCTTGCATCCCTACTGTATGTACCATATACTGTTGTAGTTGCGCTGACGGCGGTTGTGTCAATGGTCCAACAGCGGTCCCTGTTTGTACATCAACAAGCGGTCTTGTGGCGTTTGCCTCTTGTGGTGCCAAGAATAAACTCCCAAGAACAACAGCAGTTGTCAAAATACGGCCGGCATTCCAATCAGTGCCAACACCATGATCACCACCACCATCATCATCTTCATCAGAAGAATTGTTTTTTGCGCATTCAACTGTGGGCTTTTCTTAAAGAAAAATTTAATGGTAATAACTAATTAGTTACCGAATTTGATAAGGAAAAGGTCCTTTCAATTTTGTATTGAAAAATACCATTTGGTACTACGGTTAAAGTTCAGCACATTTTTACCGTATCAGGAAAGGCAGACAGACAACTTCCGATTTCGAGTGTCGGTATTTTGAGGGCCAAAATTCCGGGGGTTCAAATTTCAGGGAAAAAATTCGGAATTACAAACCACGATTTTATACTTTGGTAAAAAAAATGATTGATTATTTTGTTTAAATATGAGTGATTTGTTCAATTAAACTTGTTTCAAAATTTTCAAACGTCGACTATTGGCCTTCTTGTCATCTTTTTAAATACCCAAAGTGGGTTAGATGACATGACAATACTATTTGGCTTATTCCTTACATTTTTTTTTTAATTGTAATTTTTGAGCGTGACCAATCGTTTAGTTGGGTTCATTACTTTGGACGACCTTCAACTCGTTATTGGAATGATAAAAGTGAGTCGAGACAAAAACGAGTTGTGGAAAAACGAGTTGAGTTTTACCATTATTTTGACCTTTATGTTCTTTGATTGTTTTTCGGCGACGAATTGTGGAGGATGGCGCATGAGAAGGCGTTTCTTGATCAGTAGCAGCAGATGAATTGTTTTTTACCTTTATACCACCAGCAGCATCTGTTGACGTTGCTATAAAGTTTTTTTTTTTTTTCAAAAATATTTAATTTTATATATTTTCTATTTAAAAAATTATTATGCCTTCTTTCTCTTTAAAGTTTGAACTGTTGGGCCTATGAAAAAAACGCACAAAAAACATACAATTTTGAAGCAAAAGTGACCCCTGACAAGACTGTCTAGTCTTTGTTGGGGTTGAAACCAACTAAATTCGAATTCCTAATCTCACGAATGGTATATTGGCACGAATTCTGGGTCGGAAAGGGGTAAAAAAGGGCGGGAATTTGGTACCATGCAATCAGGTTACAGTTATTTTTAAAATTTATTTTTTTAAAAACAAACGCATTCCATCAGCTGAAGGCGCAAAACGGAGAAAAAGGCATAACCCAAAAATAAAAATAATATCATTTTGCGCCTTGGAAGAAATATACATCTTTTAATAAAAATAAATTTTATTTGATTAAAATAGGAATATTATTATAATTTAAAAGAATATGTAAAAGAAGGAATATTTTATTTGTAATGTTAAACATTTTAGTTGTAAAATATGCTGATATTGACTAATTTTCTTCAATTTCTTCTTCACTCATATTATAATTTTATTGCCCGTCTATGAAATTTAACAATGTCATATAATACAGTCACGGCCAAAAGTATTGCATCAAAATGTTTAATCGATGAAAACTCAATATTTTGAGTGTCCAGAAAATCTAAGAAAATTCATGCTATTATAACTTTTGTTACTGATCAAAAAAATTAACTACACCAATTCGACCAGATCACTCTTTCATAAAGTTCTGAAAACCCAGAAATGGCTTGAAATCTGGAAAATTTTTGAAAAAAATTCCTAGGGGGTTGAAAATATTTTTTGGCAAAATAACGAGTAGTCCCATTAAAAAGATCACAAAATTTGCTACATAATTGCTTTTGGGATGTTAGAGGTCTACCATTTGTCCCCATGGAAAGACATAGGGTGTCAAATTCGGTCACCGTAAAAATATTCATTTTTCGGTCATTTTCCACTGAAATACTGTAGAAATCAGTCATTTACGGTGACCGAATTTGACACCCTATGTCTTTCCATGGGGACAAATGGTAGAACTAACATCCCAAAAGCAATTATGTAGCAAATTTTGTGATCTTTTTAATGGGACTACTCGTTATTTTGCCAAAAAATATTTCCAACCCCCTAGGAATTTTTTTCAAAAATTTTCCAGATTTCAAGCCACTTCTGGGTTTTCAGAACTTTATGAAAGAGTGATCTGGTCGAATTGGTGTAGTTAATTTTTTTGATCAGTAACAAAAGTTATAATAGCATGAATTTTCTTAGATTTTCTGGACACTCAAAATATTGAGTTTTCATCGATTAAACATTTTGATGCAATACTTTTGGCCAGCAAAAAAGTGGCAGTTTGGGTCTTGGACCAATTTTATCCTCAACAGAGAGACTTATCGGGACAGTTTTTGGGTATTTATTAGTACACTAGTTGATGTTTCTTTTGGCGTAAATTAGGCTTTTTTCCCACCAATCATTTTTGAGAAAATCGTATATGAAAAAAAAAAAATTATTTTGATGCAATACTTTTGGCCGTGACTGTATATGGCAACTCTTGGAAAAATAAATGCAAATTTTCAATGAAGCGGAGCGAGTAGTAATTTTTTCAAGAATTTTAATTTTAAAAAAGCAAAAAAATAACATTTATTTCAGCTTTTACAGCGTATAACTACTTAACATACTTAAATAAAAACCCAAATGATTTGTTAATAATTTATTTTCATAAATACGAATTATATATTTTTTATTATTAATATTTTCATAAAATTGAAATCATTAGCAGAAATTTGCTTTTATGCATCACACTCTCCATAAATTCATATACTTTAAAAAACCTCTTTTAAAAATAGCATTTTTATAATTAGTCTCTCACTTTCTTATCTCTCTCCCATTAACAGTTTATACGGCAAATTTGTCGTCTGCGAAACCATCGCAAAGCATTTTTGTCCGCTCAAATTTGGGCAATGCCAAAATCAACACCCCATGTCTCAATGCCGCATTCATCGGTCCCTCGGCGCCATTTGAACAGTCCGTTCATTCCCCAACTAAAAAAAACAAATCCCTAGGTAAAATATTTTCAAATTTATGAAATTTTACTCATTTGCCCATGAATTGACGCCGAGCCAATACTTGACCACTTCGCCTGCACTCGTAATCTCTTCGCCCCCATCCGATTAATTTGACAGCATGGCCTTTAACAGTTTGCATGGTTTTGTCGTGCTAAGAAAAAGTTTGTTTGCACTTGTAGTCTCTTCGCCCCATCCAATTAATTTCACTGTATGGCCGCCAATTTTTTTCTTTAGCAGAATTAAAAATTTAACTAAATTTTATAGTGGACTCGGGATGCGGGGGGAGGGTGCGTCCGGCAGTGCTAACAGAGGCCGGCGGGAAAATTTTTTTGGGTGTATTTATTAGCTTTTGTTTTTCCGAAAAAGGTCAATTTTAGCTTTTGACTCGCTCGCGTCTCACGCTAAAATTAAGGACGATAACCACCAAAAAAAAGGCGAAAAACGAGACAAGCAACAACACCCCTGCAATCAACCCATTCCGTAGAAATGAAAAAAATTAAAATTTAAAGAAAATTTATCAAACTCTTTGGCTATTTTTTGCAATTACTTCATTTGGGTAGGTGTCATCGATGAGGACGTGCTAAAAAAGACATTATCAAATATCATTTAATTACATCATAAATAATGAGAGAGAGAGAGAGATTCCGGCTTTTTCAATAGCGGATCTCCAAAATGGGTAATCCTTAAAAAATGGGTGTCCCTAATTAACTTAGTTATTTTGAGTTCAAATTTGTCGCAGATCATGAAATCTGAACTTACTTTATTGTATGGATATCATCTAATATATGATTTTTTAAATGTATGATTTTTTATAAAGTACTTCTTTTCAATCAAAACGTGGCGCTGCCCAGCATAAACACTTTGGCATTGTTTTGTCTCAAATTGTTCTTTATTATCCCATCATTAATTGAGCAGATTGATATTTTTGTCCTATTTGTGTTGTTTTCATGGAAATCAAGTACTTGATGAAATCATAAATCGATAAATAACGGATGCCATACAAAAAATCCAAGCCAGTTTTGAACCCAAAATAACAAATTTAAATTTCACATAATTAATAAGGGACACTCATTCTTCAAGTATTGCCCCCAAAATGTTTATGACCCACCGCTCTCACTCTCTCACTTTCTCTCTCTTTTTCTCTCTCTCTCTATTCATATTGATTGATCCATCTTCAAATTTCTTACAATGTAAACTTCGATTCGGGTGCTGTGCTTGCCAGGGTTGTAATAAATCAGATCATCATACGATTCAACTGCAACTTGGATCGGCCCGTTGCTCATTATCTCCCGCATCATGTTCTCCACCCGATTTTCGTCCTTCCCCTTCCAATGCGTCGGGTGACCTTTCACTCCTTTAATTGTTTGTAGTAGAGATCGGACCGGTCGACTTTTTTCGACTTCGGCGTTTTTCGACTTTTTTACCGAAACCGATCGACCGACAAAAATTTGGGGTTTAAAAAATGAATTTCGACTTTTTGTTCAAGTTCGGGATTCGGAATTGGACAAAATGGATGTCATTGTGACCAGCGCGTAAAATAGATCTAGAAAAAATTTAATTAGGTCACTTACTGAACACATGGCCTTCTCTATAAGCGAACGGCCATTGCTTGTCACATTCCTTTCGGCAAAATGAGTCAAAGGTCAATGGCACTTTTAATGCAAGAGGCGGCACCAGCAATGGCTTACAGCCCAATCCCGTTGTGTAATTGGTTCCGGTGACGGCGCCCGTCTTTGCGTACCATTCCCACACGTTTTGGTTTTGACCAACTCCACAATTACCTTGATTGTTTTTTTGATGAACCAAGGCGATTAACAAATTAATTAATTAATTAATGTTTTTTTATTGTTTTTTTTTTTACAATTTTGTGATTCCATCGTGTCTTGCACGGAAACAAATGAAGACGCATCATCTGTGTATGTGCGTATGCCTTTTTTGAGTCGTTCGATGCAAAATCGGTCAGTGAGTACCGCCGCAGCGGAAATGGCCCAACAACAACTGCATTCACCTGTAATGTTAGGGGCAACAAAATATTTTCTGCTTGGACACATTTCAATTATGTTGCATCAATCCCAGCCAAAATGCTTCTATTTTTCTTTGGAATTTGGGATTTATCAACACAATTTGAAACCGTTAATGGACGGACATAGGCGCAAATGTCTGATTGTTAGCCGAAAAAGTTGCCCAATTTTCAAAATTTAAAAATGGCCTAATTTTAAGCAATAACAATAAGTATTTTATACAAACTGTCAAAAGATGCATTAAAAGTGGGATGATAAACCACGGGGACATTAAGCGGCATCATTTCCTTCCCCACCCATAAAAAATAGAATTATATGGACTATTAAAGTGCTTTGTTTGAACCCAACAACAAATTTAACCATTTTTATTTAAATAAACTTATGGTTCCGATTGCTGTTGGATTGGTTGACAAATCCTATTCCAGCAGTTCTGTTCTCTAGTTCACTCTGCTTCTTCCTACCTTGATCAGTTGCCATCCCAATGAAATCCGCACATTCTGGCCACTCTTTGCGCGCGTCAAAATTGATCGGAAGTGGATAAATCTGTTATATACGATAATCATTTATATTTTCATAAATGCATATTTTATTAAATATATTTTTGTAATTTACGGAAAAACCATTCATACCATTGAACTTGCGAGATGAATTTTCTGCAATTTTAATACTTTAAATAAATAAAAAAGAGTTTTTAACGATTGCCTTTTGCTGCTGCGATTTGATTGTTGCTTTGTTTCGTTGTCCGTATGAGTGCACCTCCCAAAAAACGCTTTCGTTGTTTCGTGGTCATAAGCGCAAAAGGCTCATGGACGGCGGCCTTTAAATATTTGAATAAATACTAAAAATCCATAATTATTTTAAATGATTAAATAATTTCTAAAATAGGTCGTTTATCTTCAATTTCTTTTCACTTTTTTATCGTCTTTTTTTACGCTGGATTATTACAAATACAAAAACTTTTTTGGATTGTTTTTCAATTTAAAAATTTCATCTTGATTAGTGAATTATCTGTGGTGTCACTGACCGTCCAGTAATTTTGCGCTCTGTTCAGCTTGTTCACATAGTCTTGGGCTTTCCGCAATTTATGCTCACGTTGTCTACGCTAAAAAATAATTAATTTCATATGCAAAATTATTATTTTGACCAAATTTTACCGGTATCTCGAGTCCGGTATCGTTCTCCCCATCATCCGTTTCGGCGCCATCTTTATCCGCCGAAATGGTAGCGATGGCAATGACAAGGACAATTAAGAAAAAAAGGATAAATGACAGTTTATTACTGGTTTGAACCATTTTCTTAAGAAAATATTAAAATGAACAAATATTTTTTAAATGTGAAAAATTAATCGCCATAATGATTCTTTTTGATGGAAAATTCGGCCCGGTATTATTACTATTTTTGTGCTTTTATTATTAATTTAGACAAAAAGTAATTTTTCAGACTTCCATGGCAAAAAGTTTTTTTGTTTTTAATATTTTGGTGCAAAAAATTTGTAAAATTTTTAGTCAAATAAGCCATTAAATATTTTAATACCCATTATGAGAAGAAAAATTGAGACTTTTTATTTTCTATTTTTGTGGTTATTTCGTGCTACTTTTTTTGGTGCTTAAAGTTAAAAAACGTTAATATAATAATAATAAATGTATACACAAGAATGGACCAACCAGGCCC
Organism: Heterodera filipjevi; assembly: GCA_039877585.1. NCBI lineage: Eukaryota > Metazoa > Nematoda > Chromadorea > Rhabditida > Heteroderidae > Heterodera > Heterodera filipjevi. The sequence goes on along the minus strand of JBDPZO010000005.1, from coordinate 2,430,326 downwards.
GTCCGGACCCCCTTAAACACAATTCTTTTTATAGCAAATTCAGTTAAATGCTTTTTTAAGAGGAAAATAATTAAAAAAGAAAAATAATTGTAAAATACAAAAAAGGAATGACTGAGAATTTCATTGTTGTATGTTTGTTTTCTTTACCTATTATTTCCCATTTGCTAACCTTTCATATTTCTTTTGCTTTTGTTCCTTTCTTTTTTCTTTTTTATTAAAAAAATATATTTTCTAATTGTTTTCTTTTCTTTTTTTTTCTTGTAACAAATGAAAATGTCTTCCTCAGCCATTTTGAAAATTTTCGGAATTTGCTGAATTCATTTTCATCTCAGACAAACTGTGTACCCCGCGCTTATTTATAATACTTTTGGTTGTATAGTGCCAATTTGAGGGGAAAAATAATATATTTATTTAATAATTTATTATCATAAATACAAATTATATATAATTTTTATTTTAAGACTTTCACAAATTAATACCAATTAGCAGAGAATTCGCTTTTATGCATCTCTCTCTCCATAAATTCATTAAAAAACAACATTTAAGTATCACATTATTATAATTATTTGAAGAGTCCGTCTGTTTTGACCAATGATTTTTTTCCACAACGAGCTTGCACATTATGCCTTTATATTATTGGGTAATCAGTCCAAAATTCGAATCCAATAATCTTTTTTGAATTTTAATTTTCACATTTTGAAAAAAATTTGTTTTTTTTTTTGCATTTGTGTCCAATTATTTGTTCAAAAACCCAGACGGTCTCTTTCTCTCTCTCCCATTAACAGTTTAAACGGCAAATTTGGCGTCTCAAAACCAACGCAAGGCATTTTTCTCCCCTCAAACATCGGGAGTGCCAAAATCGACACCACATGACTCAATGCCGCATTCATTGGTCCCTCGGCGCCATTTGAACAGTCCGTTCATTCCCCAACTAAAAAAAACAAAATCCCTAGGTAAAATATTTTCAAATTTAATGAAATTTTACTCAGTGCTCCATGAATTGACGCCGAGCCAATACTTGACCACTTCGCCATCATCCGTAGTATCTTCGCCCCATCCAATTAATTTCATAGCATAATAGCCATTAGATTGCGCGTTGTCATCCTAAGAAAAAGTGGGCATTGACGCACCACCCCCACCGAACAGGGATGTGGTGCGAGTCCAAAAAAAATGCGAAAAAAACAAAAACCCCCAAAAAGGTGGAAATGTGAACAAAATTATTTTTTATTTGTAATTTTTGAAAAATTCCCTTTTTTGCAGGATTTAAAAATGTTCTTTCAATTTTGAGTTCATTATTTAAATAAATTCTCCATTAAGCACTTTAAAATATTTATTTTTTTTTAAATGTGGGGGGGGGGGGGCGGGATAATAAACTGCACTATTACTAATAAATCTAGGTGTTTTTAAGTTTTTTTTTTGTTTAAAAATGATTTATTTTAGAGAATTTTTGGTAAATTTTGTGAAAAAACAAAGTTAAAAGGTGTACGATGGTGATTATTGACTCAGACCTCCATTCTTACTAGTGCTGAGCGGATTCCCGGTTCCCGATTCGAGAAAATTCCCGGGTTTTTCGTATCTTGATTTCTTTCCGGTTCCCGGTAAAAATCATTTCCCGCACAGCCCTAATTCGTACGAGTGCATTCTCGCGGGGTGCTCAACTGCGGACCAGCCAAGTTTAGGACCTCAACTTTTTTTTAATTGATCCATTCTGCTATTTTGGTAACATTCGAAAGACCATCATCAAGAGCTCTAAATTAATTCTTCCAGCCTAAAAAAATTTAATAATCTATAAATAATTTATAAATGGAGATCTCATAAAAATTCTAATTTTTTTGCAGTTTTGAAACTAAAATTTTGGCCAGTTATTAAATCGCTTAACAATGTCTTAATGGAAGCTTCAAAACACGTAAAACATTCAAAAGCTACCAAAAAGCAGAATTAGATCAAGTTAGAAAAAAGTTATGAAATTCTAAAGTTGGCTGATCCGCAGTTGTCGGCCCGCAGTTGAGGTACACCCGCAATCTCATGCCTCACGCTAAAATTGCAAGAGCAGAGAACCCCAAAAAAAAAAAGCAAGAAAACGATACGGACAATATCTCTGCGACCTGCTAGTTAGTTGAAATGAAAAAAAAAAAATTTAAATTTGAAGAAAAATTATCAATATTTTAGATATTTTTTGCAATTACTTTATTTGTGTCGGTGTCGTTGATGCGGACGTGCTAAGAAAGACATTATCAAATATCATTAATTACTTCAAAGAGAGAGAGAGAGAGGGCGAAAGAGAGAGAGAGAGAGAAAAAGAGAGAGAGAGAGGGCGAAAGAGAGAGAGAGAGAGGCGAAAGAGAATTTAAATACACCCCTAAGAATCAATTTTAGAAAACCTTCAAAAAAGCCAATAAAATGCAAAATTTGAATTCTTTGCATATTTTTTTTAAAATCACCTTCCAAAATTTATTTGAAAAACTTTTTAATTTTTATGTAAGACTTTTAACCAAGTTGAATAAATCTGAAGAAATTTTTGAAATTTTAACCCAGTTTTGGAAAATTTATGTACATATTTTTGCAATTTTAGGTCAATATTTTGCGATAACCAATACTTAGAAAGAGTATTTTTAACTTATTCGAAATCCTGGAACCAAATATTTTTGTGAATTCAAAAATTTTTTAATGAATACGAATTCGGTCCCTCACCATTGTCAAGCTGGGTCCCGATAAAAGGGGCAGAGATTAATTTTTCTCTTTAGGAATTTATTTTCAAAAAGAGAAAAACTCCAAAGTAAATAAGGGAATGTGCGACCCATCAAATAGTTATTGTGTCGGACTTAATTCGGGTTCCGGATTTTTCAAATTTCGGATCCGACAAGATTTGGGTATGTACATAAATCCACCGCATTATCTCTCTCTCTCTATTCATATTGATTGATCCATCCTCCAATGTCTTACCATGTAAACATTGATTCGGTCGGTGCTGTTGCCAGGGTTGTAATAAATCAGATCATTATACGAATAAATTGTAGCCTGGATCGGCCCGTTGCTCATTATCTCCCGCATCATGTTTTCCTCCCGATTTTCGTCCTTCCCCTTCCAATGCGTCGGGTCGCCTTTCACTCCTGTGAATTGTTTGTAGTCAAGGCGATACGTGTAGCCATAGGCCCATTTTGAGCCAGGGAGGCAAGAAAAAAAACTTTCGCCAATATTTCTCGAAGAAAACATTTCCCATTTTGTATATTGAACCCTTATTTCGAAAGAAAAACTACTCCTTTTGAATCCCAGGATTGTTTTTTTATTATTATTTTTATGATTAGGTCACTCACTGAACACATGGCCTTCTCTATAAGCGAACGGCCATTGCTTGTCACATTCCTTTCGGCCAAATGAGTCTTTGGCCAATGGCACCTTTGATGTAAGAGGCGGCACCAGCAATGGCTTACAACCCGATCCCGTTGTGTAATTGGTTCCGGTGACGGCGCCTGTCTTTGCGTACCATTCCCACACCTTTTGGGGTACACCGTCTTCACACTTACCTTGTTTGTTTTTTTGATTTAAAAATAATTAATTAATCAGATGTTTTTTATTGTTTTTTACAATTTTGCGATTCCATCGTGTCTTGCACGGAAACAAATGAAGACGCATAATTTGTGTATGTGCGTATGCCTTTTTTCAGTCGTTCGATGCAAAATCGGTCAGTGAGTACCGACGCAGTGGAAATGGCCCAAGAAATACCGCAATCACCTGTGATGTTGGGGCAAAGAAATATTTTCGGCTTGGACATTTATGTCCACAAATAGGGGTCAAAAAATATTCTTGTCCGAAACCTTTATTTTTAAAGTCTTCTAAATGTCCGAGCCGAAAATGTTGTTCAACCCAAAATATCATCCCCAATATATTTTATATAACTAGTCTTATAGGAAAAGGATACCCAGCAGTTCATTTAGACGAAATGTAAGTCTTTTATATGAAATGACAAAAGATGGATTAAAAGTGGGATTATAATTTATAAACCACGGGGACATTAAGCGGCATCATTTCCTTCCCCACCCATAAAAAATAGAATTTTATGGACTATTAAAGTGCTTTGTTTGAACCCAACAACAAATTTAACCATTTTTATTTAAATAAACTTATGGTTCCGATTGCTGTTGGATTGGTTGACAAATCCTATCCCAGCAGTTCTCTAGTTCACTCTGCTTCTTCCTACCTTGATCAGTTGCCATCCCAATGAAATCCGCGCATTCTGGCCACTCTTTGCGCGCGTCAAAATTGATCGGAAGTGAATCCTTTAATTTTAAATACCCATTTTTTCATTAAGATTCTATTCCATTTTATACGGTAACATAACATTGTCATAAATATACATTCTATTATAAATTTGGAGTGTGAATTTGTTTGTTTGTCAGCAAACTTTTTCAAATTAATTGACGCCAAATTGGTTTGGCGTTTGTTTGGCATTTTATTTTTTATTCTAATTTCGTGAAGGCAGGGACGGGAAAAGGGAGGAAAGAGAGGGAAGGGGAGAGGGTTGCCTTTTGCTGCTGCGTGTGATTGTTGCTTTGCATCCCTCCTATCATTATACGTGCATTTGCCAACAAACGGTACCGTTGTTTCTTTGTCATAAGCGCAAAAGGCTCATAGACGGCGGCCTTTAAATATTTGAATAAATATATAAAATCCATAATTATTTTAAATGATTTCTAAAATAGATAGTTTAAATTTCAGCTTGGATAATTAGTGTTCACTTTTTTTTTTTTTGCTTTTTTAGTTTGTTTTACGGTCAACTGTAGTAAAAGTAAAGAACCTAGTACGGTAATGAGGTTCCGTGTCAAAAAAAAAAGTCTGAATACACCAAAAAATGGTTTTTTTTTGTTTTTTATTTTTATAATTGAATTGTCTGTGGCGTCACTGACCGTCCAGTAATTTTGCTCTCTGTTCAGCTTGTTCACATAGTCTTGGGCTTTCCGCAATTTATGCTCACGTAGTCTACGCTAAAAAATAATTAATTTCATATGCAAAATTATTATTTTGACCAATTTTACCGGTATCTCGAGTCCGGTATCGTTCTCCCCATCATCCGCTTCGGCGCCATCTTTATCCGCCGAAATGGTAGCGATGGCAATGACAAGGACAATTAAGAAAATAAGGATAAATGACAGTTTATTACTGGTTTGAAGCCATTTCTTAAAAATATAAAATTTAAAAACAGTGGCATTGATATAAGTATGAAGCTGGGGGGGGGGAGCTTTTGAGGAAAATTTAGGCGGGGAGGTGGCGCGGTGGGACGGCTTTGAACCCGTGCTGGGTCGTTTCATAAAAACCGCCATCATGAGCTTTTCATAAATGCGCCAATTTTATAAATTTTGCGACAAAAACTCTTTATAACTTTGCTCAAACGCAATCAAATGAAACAATCTTGTTAAGGTCCGATAGCTCTTGGTTAGCGTTTTAGCCTACCAAAAATTCAAATAATATGGTTCTTTTTATGACAATAAAAATTAGTTTTTTGCTCTTTTTATGGCTACAATTTTCTTAAATCTTAATCAAATTTTTGAAATTTGGTAGGCTAATATAGCTAACTAATAATTGTTAAATTGGTTGAGTTGGAACAAGGTTATGAATATTTTTGTCGAAAAATTTATAAAATTGCCGGTTCTTATGAAACGCCCAAAGTGGCGGTTTTTATGAAACGGCCCAACACCCGTTGAACCGGCGTCTCTGGGTTTCCGGACCGGTGCTCTAAGATTGAAAATTATAAAAAAATTAGAAAATATTTTTGAAAATAAATTTTGAAATAAAAATACCAATAAAGAGACAAATATTTTAAGAATTTTTTCATTCGTAGGAGTATACTTTTTCAAAATTTGAAGGTCAATTTTTAGGGTTTCTATTTTTATATGGTATTTTTTAATGAAATTTCTCAAAAATGTATGATCAAGCTGAGGCAGCTTTTAAGGGAAAAATTTGGCGGCGGGACGGCTTTAAACCGCATCTCAGGTTTTCCGGACGGGTGCTCTACCATCTGAACTTCCGACCCTTACCCTAGCTTCCTTAAAGCTTATGAATTTTTTGTCAAAAAATACCCATGATTTTTTGGTGTGGGTAAGTTATGTAAAAATTTCAGCACGATTGTACGCCTGGGAATATAAAAAGTAATGTAAAAAAATTATTCTTTAATTTTGGTACAGAATGTAGCAGCAACCCAGCACATTTGCCACGCCTTAAATAGAGCGGAGCAAAGTGATGCCGCTAAATGGGGAGTTTTGGTTGGAGAGGGGGCCATTCTGATCATGAGAGGAAAAATTAATTCACCAAACGCTGCCATAAAATGGAAAAAAAAAATTGAAAATTTTCCGCCAAATGGATTCGTTTTGATGGAAAAAAATTATTCAACACAGTACTAATAATAATGGATGCTGTGTGTCTGGCACCCATACATAAATATATTAAAATCATAAATTGTTAAATTATTAAAGTCATCCTAAGCCATTTTGATCATTTTTGGCATTTTCTGAATTAATTTAGACAAACTTTGTTCCGGAAATTTTTGGCCGGGAACCTTCTCTTTGGCTGGACATTTTACCCACCGAGAAGTTTTTCAGGCGCCCCGAAAATAGTATGGTGTAGGGAATATTTGCCACGGGAACCTTTCCGTGCCTTTGAAAATTTCCGGGCATGATTCCGGTGCTGGGACGTTTCGTAAAAACCGCCACTCGGGGCGTTTCGTAAAATCCGCCAATTTGCAGATTTTTCGTCAAAAACTCTTCATAACTTTGCTCAAATGCAATCAAATTTAACAACCTTGGTGTCATCCTGTAGTTATTAGTTAGCTCTATAAGACTACAAAATTTCAAATAATTGAACCAGATTTAAGAAAGTTGTATCCATAAAAAGAGCAAAAAACAAATTTTTATTGTCATAAAAAGAACCATCTTATTTGAATTTAGGCTAACCAATAACTATCGAACCATACCAAGATTGTTTCATTTGGTTGGGTTAGAGCAAAGTTATAACCAGTTTTTGACAAAAAACCTTCAAAATGGCGGAATTTACGAAACGCGCCGACTGGTGGTTTTTACGAAACGACCTAGCACCAAAGAAATGCTTTTGATTTTGTGCCATTCTTCATATTTTGTTTTGCATTGATTCGAATAAAACAGTTGTGCCTGGTAATGTCAAGACAACGATTTGAGGCGCGATATTTTATTTGGTAAATATTAATTATAGGGCCAAACTCAAAATTGCTCAAAAACGGTTGGAATCGATTTAAAATGGCTAGAAATGGCCATAACTTCTTTCCTAGGCAACCAAATTTTTTAAACTTAGTGTCTTACGAAGACTGGCTTATGGACTCTATTAGTGCTCTAAATATTAAAAGAATTTACCAAACTATAAGAAAGTTATGAACCAAAATATACAAAACTTCTGACTTTTTCGTGTTCTTAAAGTTGTAACTTTTTAAGAGTTTATCAATCGCTTAGAAATAGCTTCTTCATACCTTCGAAACACTTAAAGTTGTAAATGAATGATGCGTGCTAGGACGAAGCACGAAAATACAAATGTGGGCGAAGCACGAAAAGTGCAAGTTGGGGATTTCGGAGGACGGGCCGGTTCTGTACGGATATTTTTAAGTAAAAATAATGTTATATAAATTGATTTCTTTTCTAATTTTAATAATTTTTATTAATTTTTTACACCTTTTATTCATACATACTTAAAAAGTTTAAATTCCGAATAATTAAGTAAGGCAAAATTAAAAAAAGATAACAATTATCTAATTATTAGGGCTAGGCACCGGACCGGACTCCGGCCGGATTTTTCCGGATCCGGGTCCGGGATCCGGGTTTTTTGGGCCTCACTGGATTTTTCCGGATTCCGGATTTTTCCGGATCTGGAAGATGTTGAGATAAGAATTTTAGTGGGAAATTGCAACAAAATAAATTAATTTTTGAATTATTTATAGTTTTTTTGTGGTTTAGTTTTTTAGTTGGCTGACGACTCCGGTTCCAAAAAACAAAAATTTGGTTAAGTTCAACTACCAGAAAGCAATTTAAAAATAAACAAATGGATTTGTCTGGGAAAAGGTATAACTACTCGAAATTTTTTATTCCAAATAACTTAAATCATAACCAATTTTGACGCAAATCTGTTAACTAATGGGCTATATTATTGTTCAAGATTTTCCCCGGCGGCGCCTATCGGCACCGCCGTAACCCATTTGGTTATTAGGTTTTTCTGAAAATCGATCACAAAAAATTAGTCATTTTTTGCGCAAAATTTTCTATCAAATTGGTCATTTTTACTGATTTCTTGCTCTTAGAATAATTTTTTAAAGAATGTGGAAATTTTTGAAAGCGAAGCATTAAATAAACTTTTGGAATTGAAATAAAAAGAAAATTTTGGATAAAGGGAGGAGGAAAAGGTTGATTTAAATTCAAAGGGAGGAGGAAAAGGTTGATTTAAATTCAAAGGGAGGAGGAAAAGGTTGATTTAAATTCAAAGGGAGGAGGAAAAGGTTGATTTAATTCAAAGGGAGGAGGAAAAGGTTTATTTAAAACAAAGGGAGGAGGAAAAGGTTGATTTAAATTCAAAGGGAGGAGGAAAAGGTTGATTTAAATTCAATGGGAGGAGGATAAGGTTGATTTAAATTCAAAGGGAGGAGGAAAAGGTTGATTTAAATTCAAAGGGAGGAGGAAAACGTTGATTTAAATTCAAAGGGAGGAGGAAAAGGTTGATTTAAATTCAGGGAGGAGGAAAAGGTTGATTTAAATTCAAAAAGAGGAGGAAAAGGTTGATTTAAATTCAAAAGGGAGGAGGAAAAGGGTTGATTTAAATTCAAAGGGAGCAGGAAAAAGGTTGATTTAATTCAAGAGGGAGGAGGAAATTATTCTCTATTATTTTATAAAATTCTTTAAAATAAATTATTTTATTCTTATTCTTATAAAATTTTAGAATGAAGTTTTTTACTTTGATACTTTTTTTCAATCCTTTGCCTTATTAACTGGGTAATTTAATACAAAGTCAGAATTTGAGAACTTTATAAAAAAAATGAAGAAGCGATGAAAGCTGGTCCAAAATTATAAGGAAAAGCAGATCAAAACTATAAAAGAACTACATGTTGAATTAAAAAAAAGGAATCCAAAATTGGTTGAAATATTGCCGGTTAAAAAAAAAGGGTAGCTACTAAATCTTGGTTGAAAAAAATATATTAATATATTTACAAATGATATTGATTTATTTTGGTTAAAACGTGATTAAAATAATTTATTTATTTATTGAAATAAATTTCCGTACTGGAATGACCATCCCTCGAAAGTCTCTCACTGATATTTTTGTCACTTAGTCCTGCACCGATTTAAATTCAAAGGGAGGAGGAAAAGGTTGATTTAAATTCAAAGGAGGAGGAAAAGGTTGATTTAAATTCAAAGGGAGGAGGAAAAGGTTGATTTAAATTCAAAGGGAAGAGGAAAAGGTTGATTTAAATTCAAAGGGAGGAGGAAAAGGTTGATTTAAATTCAAGGGAGGAGGAAAGGTTGATTTAAATTCAGAGGGAGGAGGAAAAGGTTGATTTATATTCAAAGGGAGGAGGAAAAGGTTGATTTAAATTCAAAGGGAAGGAGGAAAAGGTTGATTTAAATTCAGAAGGAGGAGGAAAAGGTTGATTTAAATTCAAAGGGAGGAGGAAAAGGTTGATTTTAATTCAAGGGAGGAGGAAAAGGTTGATTTTAATTCAAAGGGAGGAGGAAAAGGTTGATTTAAATTCAAAGGGAGGAGGAAAAGGTTGATTTAAATTCAAAGGAGGAGGAAAAGGTTTATTTAAATTCAGAGGGAGGAGGAAAAGGTTGATTTAAATTCAAAGGGAGCAGGAAAAGTTGATTTAAATTCAAAGGGAGGAGGAAAATGTTGATTTAAATTCAAAGGGCTCCTCCCATCCCGATGGGGCGCTTAAAAAGCGGGGAATTTACAGCGGAGAGAGAGTTGGCTTAACCAGTCGGACCGCCGCCGATCAGCGGACGATCAATTAGTTCTTGGCTGGGAGGTACCCCCAGGCCATCCAACATCTTCTTCCATTCCTCCCGAGCCCTGAGGGGCTCAATTACGGACGCGTAAACGGGATCCCGATTTTCCCGGACCAACATCCCGGGCTGGCGCTGGGTAGTGGGACCTCACGTCTTTACTGGTAGCACCGGATGGTTCCCTCCCTGTGCCATGAAACCAGGGCTTGGATTTTAGGAAGAACAGGACCAGATAAGCCCGTCTTTTTAGGGGATGTTCATTCTTATTGCGCAAAGACGTCAATCAATTTAGAGCCCTGGCCAGGCCCCAGTCCTACCCTGGGAATCAAATTTGCCATATGTGGCTCAAAAATTAGATTCCCTGCAAATGAAAATACCTGCAAATGAAAATACCTGCAGATGAAAATGTCTGCAAATGAAAATGCCTGCAAATTAAAATACCTGCAGATGAAAATACCTGCAGATGAAAATGCCTGCAGATAAAAATGCCTGCAGATGAAATGCCTGCAGATGGAAAATACCTGCATATCAAAATATCGCAGATGAAAAGATAAAAAAAAAAGAAGAAAAGTAAGAGAAAAATCATTTATCACTGCGAGGACCATGAAAAATTATCAAAATGAATGACAAAAAAAGGGACGATAAAAGTGATCAAATGAATAATAATAATAAAAAAAAGAAGAAAAATGCAATTACTCTGCAGGGACCATTAAAAATTATTGAAATAAATAAAATTAAAAAAAGGGATAAGAGCAAGTGGACTCTTTAGTAAAATATAAATTTTTGCAGTTTGAAAATCCGGTTCCGGATCCGGGAAATCCAATTTGCCTAGGCCTACTAATTATAATTCTTTTTTTTTGATAAATCTTTTTAATAAAGTGCAATTTATATTCTGAAAATCTTATTCTTAACTTTAAAAAATGTAATGAATTTGCAAAGATTGGTGGATATTTTGCCGGAATCCCATCAAAAGTTTTCGGTTCTTTAATTTTATAAAAATAACTCACATTGATTCATTAACTTACCTTAATGAATCATCACTTGGTTGGTATATTATTTGTTCTTGGCGCGCCATTTATTATAAAAAATTTGGTCAAAAAATGTGATAAGGGAATGTCAAAGGTCTTTTAGATTTTATGGCAATGCAATTCTTAAACAAAACAAAAGAGATGACAAAAATATGTCATTACAATCTAACAATCTTCTTGATTCAAATTAGTGAAAATGCATCAAAATTTCTTATTGTTTCAATTCAAATTTTATGACGTTACAATAATTTATTAAAACGGAAAAAAATTTGTAGGGTGAACCACTTCAGCTGATGGATGGTTTTGTGGGCAATTGATTGGGCCAAGGCCAATTGAAATAAAATTAATTAATATTGTATTTGTATTTGGCTCTTGTTTGATACCCCCTGTACTATGGGTTTTAACTTTAAATAATGTTAATTTTTGTTTGTCATTATGAATTATAGTTTTGTTTATTTTTTAACGAAATTTTCATTAATAATTTTATTTATAAATGTAAAAAAGTCACATTTAATTTGGGTTTAGGTGATTTTCATCAAACGCAATCATCAGCAGAAATTCGCTTTTATGCATCACACTAAACAACATGTCGTCTGCAAAACCATCGCAAGGCATTTTTTTCCCCTCAAATATCGGGAGTGCCAAAATCGACACTTCGTGTCTCAATGCGGCATTCGTCCGTCCCTCGGCGCCAGTCCGTTCATTCCCCAACTATTTTTTATTAATCTATAATTTTCATCAAAGTACTTGGTTTTCATAAAAGAAATAAAACATTTATTCCTGCTCAATTAATGAAGGAATAATAATGAACAAATTTTAAGACAACTCAATGTCTAAGTGTTGGTGCCGGGCAGTGCCACATTTTGATTGAAAAGGAGTACTTTATAAAAAATGAAGAAGCGATGAAGCTGGTCCAAAATTATAAGGAAAAGCAGATCAAAACTATAAAAGAACTACATGTTGAATTAAAAAAAAGGAATCCAAAATTGGTTGAAATATTGCCGGTTAAAAAAAAAGGGTAGCTACTAAATCTTGGTTGAAAAAAATATATTAATATATTTACAAATGATATTGATTTATTTTGGTTAAAACGTGATTAAAATAATTTTATTTATTTATTGAAATAAATTTCCGTACTGGAATGACCATCCCTCGGAAAGTCTCTCACTGATATTTTTGTCACTTAGTCCTGCACCGATTTAAATTCAAAGGGAGGAGGAAAAGGTTGATTTAAATTCAAAGGAGGAGGAAAAGGTTGATTTAAATTCAAAGGGAGGAGGAAAGGTTGATTTAAATTCAAAGGGAAGAGAAAAGGTTGATTTAAATTCAAAGGGAGGAGGAAAAGGTTGATTTAAATTCAAAGGGAGGAGGAAAAGGTTGATTTAAATTCAGAGGGAGGAGGAAAAGGTTTGATTTATATTCAAAGGGAGGAGGAAAAGGTTGATTTAAATTCAAAGGGAAGAGGAAAAGGTTGATTTAAATTCAGAAGGAGGAGGAAAAGGTTGATTTAAATTCAAAGGGAGGAGGAAAAGGTTGATTTTAATTCAAAGGGAGGAGGAAAAGGTTGATTGTTAATTCAAAGGGAGGAGGAAAAGGTTGATTTAAATTCAAAGGGAGGAGGAAAAGGTTGCTTTAAATTCAAAGGAGGAGGAAAAGGTTTATTTAAATTCAGAGGGAGGAGGAAAAGGTTGATTTAAATTCAAAGGGAGCAGGAAAAGTTGATTTAAATTCAAAGGGAGGAGGAAAATGTTGATTTAAATTCAAAGGGCTCCTCCCATCCCGATGGGGCGCTTAAAAGCGGGGAATTTACAGCGGAGAGAGAGTTGGCTTAACCAGTCGGACCGCCGCCGATCAGCGGACGATCAATTAGTTCTTGGCTGGGAGGTACCCCCAGGCCATCCAACATCTTCTTCCATTCCTCCCGAGCCCTGAGGGGCTCAATTACGGACGCGTAAACGGGATCCCGATTTTCCCGGACCAACATCCCGGGCTGGCGCTGGGTAGTGGGACCTCACGTCTTTACTGGTAGCACCGGATGGTTCCCTCCCTGTGCCATGAAACCAGGGCTTGGATTTTAGGAAGAACAGGACCAGATAAGCCCGTCTTTTTAGGGGATGTTCATTCTTATTGCGCAAAGACGTCAATCAATTTAGAGCCCTGGCCAGGCCCCAGTCCTACCCTGGGAATCAAATTTGCCATATGTGGCTCAAAAATTAGATTCCCTGCAAATGAAAATACCTGCAAATGAAAATACCTGCAGATGAAAATGTCTGCAAATGAAAATGCCTGCAAATTAAAATACCTGCAGATGAAAATACCTGCAGATGAAAATGCCTGCAGATAAAAATGCCTGCAGATGAAATGCCTGCAGATGGAAAATACCTGCATATCAAAATATCGCAGATGAAAAGATAAAAAAAAAAGAAGAAAGTAAGAGAAAAATCATTTATCACTGCGAGGACCATGAAAAATTATCAAAATGAATGACAAAAAAAGGGACGATAAAAGTGATCAAATGAATAATAATAATAAAAAAAAGAAGAAAAATGCAATTACTCTGCAGGGACCATTAAAAATTATTGAAATAAATAAAATTAAAAAAAGGGATAAGAGCAAGTGGACTCTTTAGTAAAATATAAATTTTTGCAGTTTGAAAATCCGGTTCCGGATCCGGGAAATCCAATTTGCCTAGGCCTACTAATTATAATTCTTTTTTTTTTGATAAATCTTTTTAATAAAGTGCAATTTATATTCTGAAAATCTTATTCTTAACTTTAAAAAATGTAATGAATTTGCAAAGATTGGTGGATATTTTGCCGGAATCCCATCAAAAGTTTTTCGGTTCTTTAATTTTATAAAAATAACTCACATTGATTCATTAACTTACCTTAATGAATCATCACTTGGTTGGTATATTATTTGTTCTTGGCGCGCCATTTATTATAAAAAATTTGGTCAAAAAATGTGATAAGGGAATGTCAAAGGTCTTTTAGATTTTATGGCAATGCAATTCTTAAACAAAACAAAAGAGATGACAAAAATATGTCATTACAATCTAACAATCTTCTTGATTCAAATTAGTGAAAATGCATCAAAATTTCTTATTGTTTCAATTCAAATTTTATGACGTTACAATAATTTATTAAAACGGAAAAAAATTTGTAGGGTGAACCACTTCAGCTGATGGAATGGTTTTGTGGGCAATTGATTGGGCCAAGGCCAATTGAAATAAAATTAATTAATATTGTATTTGTATTTGGCTCTTGTTTGATACCCCCTGTACTATGGGTTTTAACTTTAAATAATGTTAATTTTTGTTTGTCATTATGAATTATAGTTTTGTTTATTTTTTAACGAAATTTTCATTAATAATTTTATTTATAAATGTAAAAAAGTCACATTTAATTTGGGTTTAGTGATTTTCATCAAACGCAATCATCAGCAGAAATTCGCTTTTATGCATCACACTAAACAACATGTCGTCTGCAAAACCATCGCAAGGCATTTTTTTCCCCTCAAATATCGGGAGTGCCAAAATCGACACTTCGTGTCTCAATGCGGCATTCGTCCGTCCCTCGGCGCCAGTCCGTTCATTCCCCAACTATTTTTTATTAATCTATAATTTTCATCAAAGTACTTGGTTTTCATAAAAGAAATAAAACATTTATTCCTGCTCAATTAATGAAGGAATAATAATGAACAAATTTTAAGACAACTCAATGTCTAAGTGTTGGTGCCGGGCAGTGCCACATTTTGATTGAAAAGGAGTACTTTATAAAAAATCATGCATTTGATAAAATCATATATTTGACGAGGTCGAACATTAATTAAGCTCAGATTCATGCTCAGCATCCTTGAAAACCCCAGATAGCAAATTTCAATTCAAAATAACTAAGTTAATTAGGTACACTTATTTTTAACAATTACCAATTTTGGATAATCATCTATTTAAAAAGCCGGAATTTGACAAAATTAATCGGATGGGCCGAAGAGATTACGAGTGCAGGCGAAGTGGTCAAGTATTGGCTCGGCGTCAATTCATGGAGCACTGAGTAAAATTTGATTAAATTTTCAACCATTTTAACTCATGGATTTTGTTTTTTTAGTTGGGGAATGAACGGACTGTCGCCGAGGGACGGACGAATGCCATTGAGACACGGAGTGTCGATTTTGGCACTCCCGATATTTGAGGGGACAAAAATGCCTTGCGATGGTTTTGCAGACGACATGCTGTTTAGTGTGATGCATAAAAGCAAATTTCTGCTGATGATTGCGTTTGATGAAATTCACTAAACCCAAATTAAATGTGACTTTTTTACATTTTTAAATAAAATTATTAATAAAAATTTCGTTCAAAAAAAACAAAACTATAATTCATAATGACAAACAAAAACATAGTCCTCTCCATAAACGAACGGCCATTGCTTGTCACATTCCTTTCGGCCAAATGAGTCTTTGGTGAATGGCACCTTTGATGCAAAAGGCGGCACCAGCAATGGCTTACAACCCGATCCCGTTGTGTAATTGGTTCCGGTGACGGCGCCTGTCTTTGCGTACCATTCCCACACGTTTTGGGGTACACCGCTTTCACACTTACCTTGTTTGTTTTTTTATTTAAAAATAATTAATTAATAAGGTGTTTTTTATTTTCATTCGAATCAATGCAACCAATTTCGTCGATTACATAATTTTTGCAAGTCAAAACCATGAAAAGTGTTTGTATCATTCGATTAATTAATAATAAATAATTACTTTGTTCGTTTGAAGCAAAATGATGGCCATGAAAACAATAAAGATTTGCAAATGCATGGTAAAGTCTTTAACTAAAGATTTTTATTAAAATAAATTTTTTGAAAAAAAAAAATTTTGTGTTTCTTGTAGAGCTGCTCGAGACCCAAAACTTCCCGAGACTCAAGACCGAAATTTGGCACCGAGACCGATACCGAGACCCCAAAAAAACGAGAAAAGTCTCAGCTCGGGACCCGAGACCCAGACTCTCGAGCAGCTCTACTTTCTTGGGCCAAATCTAGTTGGGGTAGAAAGATTCTTGGCCAATTTCCCGATACCAAAGTTTTCGGGGGTTTTCCGACCAAAATTTCCGCTACTGAACCAATGCGGAACTAAAATTTCAGGAGCACCGAAGTTCCTGGCTAAATGTTCCCGATACCAAACTGTTCCCTCCCGGCCAAAATATTTTCGATACGGAATCGTGCCCGGAAGTTTTCAAGAAAACAAAAAGATTCCCTTGAGCAGTAAAATATAATAAAAAACGAAAATTTTTATATTTTGGCATTTTTTAAAATTGTATTTCAAAGCTTTTAAATGGAGTAATTGACGCTGAAATAAGCACTGTGGTCACACAGCTTGTTTGAGATGAAAACTGAATTCAGCAAATGCCAAAAATGATCAAAATGGCTAAGGAAAGCGTTTATCATTTGTTACAAGAAAAAAAAGAAAAAGAAAACAATTAGAAAATATATTTTTTTTAATAAAAAAGAAAGGAACAAAAGCAAAAGGAATATGAAAGGTTAGCAAATGGGAAATAATAGGTAAAGAAAACAAACATACAACAATGAAATTCTCAGTCATTCCTTTTTTGTATTTTACAATTATTTTTCTTTTTTAATTATTTTCCTCTTAAAAAAGCATTTCCTGAATTTGCTATAAAAAGGATTGTGTTTAAGGGATCCAGGCCTGGTTGATCCATTCACTGATATGTGTATACATTGATTAAATATATGTCATTTGTTTTTCAATTTTAAGCACCAAAAAAGTTCAAAAAAAAAGCACGAAATAAATAGCAAATTACAAAGTATCAATTTTTCTTCTCATAATGGGTGACAAAATATATTTCAACGTTTTGGAAGTCTGAAAAATTACCTTTTTTGTCAAATTAATAATAAAAGCACAAAAATGGTAAACTATAATACTGTGCCGGATTTTCCATCAAAAAGTATCATTATGGCGATAAATTTTTCACATTTAAAAAATATTTGTTCATTTTAATATTTTCTTAAGAAATGGCTCAAACCAGTAATAAACTGTCATTTATCCTTTTTTTCTTAATTGCCCTTGTCATTGCCATCGCTTCCATTTCGGCGGATAAAGATGGCGCCGAAACGGATGATGGGGAGAACGATACCGGACTCGAGATAGCGGTAAAATTGGTCAAAATAATAATTTTGCATATGAAATTAATTATTTTTTAGCGTAGACAACGTGAGCATAAATTGCGGAAAGCCCAAGACTATGTGAACAAGCTGAACAGAGCGCAAAATTACTGGACGGTCAGTGACACCACAGATAATTCACTAATCAAGATGAAATTTTTAAATTGAAAAACAATCCAAAAAAGTTTTTGTATTTGTAATAATCCAGCGTAAAAAAAAACGATAAAAAAGTGAAAAGAAATTGAGGATAAACGACCTATTTTAGAAATTATTTAATCATTTAAAATAATTATGGATTTATGTGTATTTATTCAAATATTTAAAGGCCGCCGTCCATGAGCCTTTTGCGCTTATGACCACGAAACAACGAAAGCGTTTTTTGGGAGGTGCACTCATACGGACAACGAAACAAAGAAACAATCAAACGCAGCAGCAAAAGGCAATCGTTAAAAACTCTTTTTTATTTATTTAAAGTATTAAAATTGCAGAAAATTCATCTCGCAAGTTCAATGGTATGAATGGTTTTTCCGTAAATTACAAAAATATATTTAATAAAATATGCATTTATGAAAATATAAATGATTATCGTATATAACAGATTTATCCACTTCCGATCAATTTTGACGCGCGCAAAGAGTGGCCAGAATGTGCGGATTTCATTGGGATGGCAACTGATCAAGGTAGGAAGAAGCAGAGTGAACTAGAGAACAGAACTGCTGGAATAGGATTTGTCAACCAATCCAACAGCAATCGGAACCATAAGTTTATTTAAATAAAAATGGTTAAATTTGTTGTTGGGTTCAAACAAAGCACTTTAATAGTCCATATAATTCTATTTTTTATGGGTGGGGAAGGAAATGATGCCGCTTAATGTCCCCGTGGTTTATCATCCCACTTTTAATGCATCTTTTGACAGTTTGTATAAAATACGTATTGTTATTGCTTAAAATTAGGCCATTTTTAAATTTTATTTTATTATTTCCCAATTTTTCATTACGAATTTTGTCTATAATTTTCGTCTAAATTAATTGTTAGATACCTTTTCTAGTTAAATAAAATCAAGCCCTAGAAACTAAAATTGGGTTGATATTTTGGGTTGCGCAACATTTTCGGTTCACAATCAGACATTTGTGCCTAGGTCCATAAACAGTTTCAAATTATGATCAATCCCAAATTCCAAAGAAAAACAGCAGCATTTTTGACTGGGATTGATGCAACATAATTTGAAATATGTCCAAGCAGAAAATATTTTGTTGCCCCAAACATTACAGGTGAATGCAGTTGTTGTTGGGCCATTTCCGCTGCGGCGGTACTCACTGACCGATTTTGCATCGAACGACTGAAAAAAGGCATACGCACATACACATACGATGCGGATTCATTTGTTTCTGTGCAAGACACGATGGAATCGCAAAATTGTAAAAAATAAAAAACATCTGATTAATTAATTATTATTTTTGTTAATCCATTGGTTTATCAAAAAAAACAACAAAAAAACAATCAAGGTAATTGTGGAGTCGGTATACCCCAAAAGGTGTGGGAATGGTATGCAAAAACGGGCGCCGTCACCGGAACCAATTACACAACGGGATCGGGCTGTAAGCCATTGCTGGTGCCGCCTCTTGCATTAAAAGTGCCATTGACCTTTGACTCATTTTGCCGAAACGAATGTGTCAACCAATTGCCGTTCGTTTATGGAGAGGACTATGTGTTCAGTAAGTTTGTTTGCTTAACCCCGGGTTAACGAAACCACGATTTACTAATTAATTAACCCAGGTTTACTAAATCCGTAGCCAAGCACCAGGCCCCTCAGGGAATCGTACTAAATTTTCTCATTCCTTTTTTATATATACCGACTTTTCATACTAAAGTTGGGTTCCCAGATATGAGGCTTTAGCCGCATTTTGGGCGTTTTTGATTTCTGTTTAGTTCTGCAGAGTGGCCCCAGACTTTAGGGAGTAACCATTTTAATTTATCAGTTTAATATACAAAACGGGAAATTTTTTCTTTATATTTTATTAAAATCTTGAGTACAAAAAAAATAAATTCCTTAGCTCCCCACCCTGGCACAAAATGGGTCTAAGGCTACACGTATAGACTTGCCTTGACTACAAACAATTCACAGGAGTGAAAGGCCACCCGACGCATTGGAAGGGGGAGGACGATAATCGGGAGGAGAACATGATGCGGGAGATAATGAGCAACGGGCCGATCCAAGTTGGAGTTACTTCGTATGCCGATCTAACTAATTACAACCCTGGCTACAGCACCGACCGAATCAATGTTTACATGGTAAGAAATTGGATTAGATGAACCAATATGAATAGAGAGAGAGAGAGAGAGAAAGAACGGCAAATTATATACTTTATGGGGCAATCCTTAAAGAATGGGTGTCCCTTATTACTATGTGAAATTTAAATTTGTTTTTTGGGTTCAAGATTGGCATTTTGGGTTTAAAAGGTGATGAGCTTGAATTTGACCTTGAATTTTTCGTCTGGCAACTTTTTTATTAATCTATAATTTTCATCAAAGTACTTGGTTTTCATAAAAAAAATAAAACATTAATTCCTGCTCAATTAATGAAGGAATAATTATGAACAAATTTTAAGACAACTCAATGTCTAAGTGTTTGTGCCGGGCAGTGCCACATTTTGATTGAAAAGGAGTACTTTATAAAAAATCATGCATTTGATAAAATCATATATTTGACGAGGTCGAACATTAATTAGGCTCAGATTCATGCTCAGCATCCTTGAAAACCCCAGATAGCAAATTCCAATTCAAAATAACTAAGTTAATTAGGGACACTTATTTTTAAGGATTACCCATTTGGATAATCATCTATTTAAAAAGCCGGAATTTGACAAATGGGACAAAAAGGGAAACTTCGGGATTAATATATTTGAGACTGATAAATTAAATTTAAATGAATCAGCAATTGGAAAAAAAAATATTTTTCTCCTCAAAACAGATTTAACAACAAAAGTCAGATTCAATAATCATTGATTGATGAGATGATGAATAGCATTCCCTTTTTCTCTTTTTTTGGAGCTAAAATCCTTAAAAAGATAAATAATTCTCAACCCATTTACCGGGATCCAGCTTTGACAATGGTCTGAGACTGAATTAAAATTCAAAAAAAATTGTTTGTCACAAAAATATTTGGTTCCAGGTCTTTTGAATAATGTAAAATTCTCTCTCTCTCTCTCTCATTATTTATGATGTAATTAAATGATATTTGATATTGTCTTTCTTAGCACACCGTCATCAATGACACCGACATCTATGAAGTAAATTGCAAAAAAAAAAATATATTAAGAAATTATGATTTTTCTTAAAATTTAAATTTTTGAAATTTCTACGGAATCGGTGGGTTGTAGGGGTGTTTTTCGTCTCGCTTTTTCGTCTTTTTGTGGGTTCTGATCTTCAATTCTAGCGTGAGACTAGCGAGTCAAAAGCTAAAATTGACCTTTTTGAAAAACAAAAGCAAATAATAATAAATACACCCCAATAAATTTTTCCCGCCGGCCTCTATTAGCACTGCCAGACGAACTTTCTTCCCCCCGCATCCTAACTCCTTCAGTCTACTATAAAATTTAGTTATTAAATTCCGTTAAAGAAAAAACCGGATGTCTCTAGAAAAACTGAATAAAAACTAAAAAAAAATTTATTGGAAAATCTCGCCTTCTCGTTTTTTTTTGTTTTTTGTTTTCACGCAACATCCCTGGTGGGTGGGTGAGTCTATGATGCGTCAATGCCACTTTTTATTAGCACGACAAAAACATGCAAACTGCTAATGGCCATGCTCTCAAATTAATCGGATGGGGCGAAGAGATTACGAGTGCAGGCGAAGTGGTCAAGTATTGGCTCGGCGTCAATTCATGGAGCACTGAGTAAAATATCATTAAATTGGCAACCATTTTAACTCATGAATTTTGTTTTTTTAGTTGGGGAATGAACGGACTGTTCAAATGGCGCCGAGGGACGGACGAATGCGGCATTGAGACACAAAGTGTCGATTTTGGCACTCCCGAAATTTGAGGGCAGAAAAATGCCTTGCTAAATCATTTGATTAAACAGACGGACTCTTCAAATAATTATAAAAATGTGATATTATTTAAAAGATGTTTTTTAAAGTATATGAATTTATGGAGAGAGAGAGAGATGCATAAAATCGACTTTCTGCTGATGATTGCGTTTGATGAAAATCACTAAACCCAAATTAAATGTGACTTTTTTACATTTTTAAATAAAATTATAATAAACAAAACTATAATTCATAATGACAAACAAAAATTAACATTATTTAAAGTTAAAATCCATAGTACAGGGGTATCAAGATACAATATTAATTAGTTTTATTTCAATTGGCTTTGGACCAATCCATTGCCCACAAAACCATTCCATCAGCTGAAGTGGTTCACCCTACAAATTTTTTTCCGTTTTAATAAATTATTGTAACGTCATAAAATTTGAATTGAAACAATAAGAAATTTTGATGCACTTTTGCACTAATTTGAATCAAGAAAATTGTTAGATTGTAATGACATATTTTTGTCATCCCTTTTGTCATTTGTTTCAGAAATGCATTGCCATAAAATTTAAAAGGCCGTTGGCATTCATTCCCTTAGCGTTTTTTGACCAAATTTGTATAATAAATGGCGCACCAAGAACAAATAATATACCTACAGTAAAGACGTGAGGTCCCACTACCCAGCGCCAGCCCGGGATGTTGGTCCGGGAAAATCGGGATCCCGTTTACGCGTCCGTAATTGGGCCCCTCAGGGCTAGGGAGGGAATGGAAGAAGATGTTGGATGGCCTGGGGGTACCTCCCAGCCAAGGACCAATTGATCGTCCGCTGATCGGCGGCGGTCCGAATGGTTAAGCCAACTCTCTCTCCGCTGTAAATTCCCCGCCTTTTAAGCGCCCCATCGGGGTGGGAGGAGCCGTGAGAAAAAGAGAACCGGAAGGGGGGAGTAAAGTCCAATCCCGGCCTTACACCCCGGCCCTCCAATAGACAGTCCTTGGTCTTCGAATTATTTTTAAAACTGAAAATGAAACCCGCCGTTCTTTTTTGAATGTCTAGAATTTGAAAATTTTTCAGCCTATCCTATTTTTAGCATTAGTTTTATACCGTTAATTACCATGTTTGCATTATGTTAAAATTTTATATTTTTAAATTTTATTAATGTTGTTTTTTTTCTGCAGATCAAAATATCGCAGATGAAAAGATAAAAAAAAAGAAGAAAAGTAAGAGAAAAATCATTTATCATTGCGAGGACCATGAAAAATTATCAAAATGAATGACAAAAAAAAGGGACGATAAAAGTGATCAAATGAATAATAATAATGAAAAAAGAAGAAAAATGTAATTACTCTGCAGGGACAATTAAAAATTATTGAAATAAATAAAATTAAAAAAAAGGGATAAGAGCAAGTGATTGAAGTAATGCAATGAAGACAAATACTGTAATTGAGATAGGTGAGCTACAGTATTAATGACCAATTAACTTTTTTCCTGACCATACTCGAGCTTCTGCTGATATGTTTTTGAGCTGTGATTTAAATTTTGTAATTCCCTGTGGGGACCCAAGAATGATCAGAAATATAGGTATAAAATTTTAAAAAATTTATAAATAAATAATAAAATAAATATTAATTCTCCAATCATTTTTCCTCACTCATTTTATGTTCAATTTCTCTTTTACGATTTTCTGATCACCTTTTTCTCCTCTTCTTCTCTGATCACTTTCCCATTGACCTTTCCGATCATACACTGATGATTTTACCCTGCCCCATTCCGATCACTTTTTGATCAAATTCCCTCATAGTGATCACTCTCTGATCATTTTTCTCCCCCGGCCTCTAGTTAAAGAGCGTATATTAAATATTAAGCAATGAGTTGCGCAGTGTAGTTGGACCCGAATAGTTGAGTCAAAATTAAGAATCAAAATTATGGGATTTATTTTATTTATTTTTGGCATAAAGTTACCAAATTTGAGTTGTTTTTTTCCGTTGTGTAAGTAACTAAATTGGTCACTATTACTCAAAAAGGCCCTGAGGGACGCACTCAAACGACCATTCATTGATTAATTAATTCACTTTAGCCTGGTTCGAAGCCTCTAGGGTGGTTTTCTAAACCCAAATTTTCTTTTAATTTTACTTTTTTGTCTTTATTTCCATAAGTGTCTATTATTCAGGCGAAAAATTGGGGTGGAAGGCCGGATTTGAACCGCCGCTCGGGGCCCCTAACGTGGATCCGTTGTCTTAACCGATAGACAACCACCGCTGGAGGGTTGACTGTTGTTAAGGGGCCATCTTCCTTTATCTTTGGCCCCTCTTGCTAATTGCTCCCACAGCTCGTTGGCTCCCTCAGCCATTTTGAACAGCCATTACATTCCCCTCCTCTCATATTCGAGCGCCCTCGCTCGTGAGATTGGCGTTGGGCCGTTCCTGCTATGCAAGGATCAGCGCGCCTCAAGTTCTTTTGCCCCAGTGCCAGCTGTTGTCTCTGCTGGAGTGTCGAGTGGTGTAAGATCAAACGACCTGGGGTATCCGTCCAGCTGGACCATATTATTCAGGCGAAAAATTGGGGTGGAAGGCCGGATTTGAACCGCCGCTCGGGGCCCCTAACGTGGATCCGTTGTCTTAACCGATAGACCACAACCACCGCTGGAGGGTTGACTGTTGTTAAGGGGCCATCTTCCTTTATCTTTGGCCCCTCTTGCTAATTGCTCCCACACCTCTTTGGCTCCCTCAGCCATTTTGAACAGCCATTACAGTGTCCTTATTTTGGCATCATCCCATGTTTTCAATATTTTGGCACTTTGGAAATCTGGTGAGAGACAGTTCCAAGAAACGACTTCTGAAAAATATTAAAAAAATATATTTGAATTTATTAGCAAAATTTGGGAAAAAATTCCGAATTATAAGAGTAGTCAAAATATTTCAAAAAATTTTTTTTTAAGAAAGAAAAGGGGTGTTTTGCCTTTTGCTTAAAGTAACCATTCATGCTTTGTCTTCTGTCCACATTTTGGCTCATATTTTTCCCCCATATTCTGGCATTTTTCCATTTTTAGATTCGCTATCGATTTCCACCGTTCCAATTTCGGACTAAAAACACGAACATGCAAAATTGGGCGCCTCGTTAGTAGTTAGTCACCGGCTGAGGTTACAATTTGCCGCTAAATTCAAATTCAAATTTTGGCGCTAAATTCAAATTCAAAAAACGGCTTGGCTTGTCCTAACCGTCTGCCTATAGGGCTATTTCCCATTGAAGCCAAAAGGATTGGAATGGATTTTTCGGCGGGGGTCCAGGGGTCACTTGAGAGAAAACGGCTTGGCTTGCCCTAACCGTATGCCTATTGGGCTATTTCCCCTTTTTCGGGGTTATTTTTCAGCGCTGCCATTTCAGTTCCGGCCATTTCAGCGCCAAGCCTAAACCTATGGGTCCTTCCCAAGCCATTTGAGCGCCAAGCGTAACCTATTAAATGATAAAATAAAAATAATAGAATCAAAATAAATTAATAGTAAATAAAAACTAAATAATAAAATAAAAATAAATATAAAAATAAAATAATATAAAATAAATAAAATAAAACAAATTTAAAATATAACAATAATAATAAAACAATTGTTAAAACGATACAAATTCAAATTTAAGCGCTAAATTCAAATTTGAATTAGGCGTCGCTTGCTTTTTTTCTCTGTGCCTATTCCCGTACTATTTTCATCGCAAGCCAAAAGGTATAGGCTTCATTTTGATGGGAGGATTGCAGGAAAATTTTACCTCACCAAAGGGCCATCGGGTGGTGTGTCTATATGCTTGGCTACCAGACATTTGCGGACGGACATTTGCGGACGGACATTTGCGGACGGACATTTGCGGACGGACATTTGCGGACGGACATTTGCGGACGGACATTTGCGGACGGACATTTGCGGACGAACTGAAAAATAAAAATTAAAATTAAAACTTTTAATTTAAAATTGATAGAAAATTCGATAGAGCGGGCCTCATCAGTACGGAACTCTATCAAAATTTTCAAAAAAATTATGTTTCGGCCCTTATCCGTATACACGGCACACAAGCAAAGCAAAGCAAATTACAAATCAAATTCATTATTTAATTTCACGGCTTGCCAAAGGCCTAACTGGCGTCAACCATAATCAACTAATGCATTCAATAAGATCGAGTTTCCTGTTCTGATTTTGGATTGTATACAAAAATAAAGATGACATTCCATGCTTATCAGCCTTGGCTCGTTTTATGCGTTCATCTGGGCCTTTACCAAACTTTTAATAATTTTTGTTAAAAAAATCCTACCGAAAAAACAAATTTCATCTAACGATTCTTTGCCCATGTAATCTGCGACTCTTTCGAAAAAATTTTCAATATTAAATTCTTTAAGGTGCACAGTAAAATCAGACTCGTCCACTGAGAAATGTAACGGGAAAAAATCTTCAGCTATTGAGGGTTCTAAAGTATTTCATATACTAGTATAAACACAATTTTAAGACAAACCGTCATTAAGAAGGTCGACTAATTCATCTAGAAGTATAGCAACTAAAGCACCTATTCCTCCCGCCAACACATCATTGGGTTTTAAGTTGCGTGCTTCTCGCAAAAGTCGCCCTAAGTTTAAGTGCATTTTTGGGAAATGTAGTTTAGCACCAATAGGAATAATAGCGCAGAAGACAAGAAAAAGATTAAACCACATTTTTGGAAGCTAATGAAAAAAATTTTTTATCTGCTCAAACTTTTATACTCATTTTCTTTGCTAATTAATTTCCGTCACACCAAAAGCAATTATCCTTCACATTTTCTTTGCTAATTAATTTCCGTCACACCAAAAGCGGTTTCTGCGATCATCAGCCAAACAAAGAATATAAAACGAAGAAAAATTTTTTCCTTCTCATATTTTTAGTCAAATAAGTAATTTACAAAAATAAACAATCCTAAAAGTTATTTTCCGTTCTTCTTCCAAGGCGCGATCAATATATCATAAACTTCTTAAAATACAACACTTTAAATCATGCACTAGAATATCTTATTTTAATTAGTTTCGGCCATTTAGACAATGTTTTTCCTAATTTTGATTATTCTTCTATCTTTTGCACCATGCCTCCCAATGCAAACAACAAAAAAACAAGACTTAGTATATTTTGGAGGGTACGAATATCGTAAAAAAGGCCAAAGTGTAGATGGAATGACCCAGTTTTGGCAGTGTACCTTTAAAACGTGTCCCGGGAGGGGGCATGGGCCAATAAACAGAAACGAAATTACCAAAATTGTTTCGCAGCATAACCATCCAACTATCTCAACTTATCATACAGTAAATAGCCCTTTTTTATTGTTCTGAAATTAGTTATTAACAGGTACGGGAACGTAAAGAAGAGATTAAAGACATAGCGATAGCAAATCCTGTTGAGTCTGTTAGAGAAGTAAATGTGCGAGTAAGACAAGGACTAACTGATGAACAATTAATGTCGATGCCTGAACCAAGTTCGGTTCAGCGTCAGGTCAATAGAATGAGAGAAATTCAAGATCGACAGGCAGTAGACGTGAGAGAACTGCTCAGAATAGTTATTGAGGTTTGCTCAGTTTTGTTTATACCATTATTTTCAAAATTCCTTATGTGTAGTGAATATTTAAGGGCGAGTTTGCAATTGATTACCAAGGTCAAAGATTTTTACTGCATGATTCGCGTACAGATGACCCCAACGACGTTGTTTTTTTTATATTTTCAACGGATCTGGGTCTGAATAGGTTATCGACTTTTAATCGATGGTCCGCGGATGGTACATTTAAGGTATGATTAAAAGCATTCATGGGTTCCAGTGTGGTTTAGATTGTGCCCACCTCTTTTCTTCAGCTATATACAATTAATGTTTTATTGGATCAGTCCTCCATTCCTTCGGCATTTATTTTAATGGCCAACAAAGCAACGAGAACATATACCCGGGCTTTTGAAGTCTAATTTTTTATTCGTAAAGAAACAATTTTTTATCTTCGGCCTAGGTTTTGAGAGGTCACCTCCGTAATAATCCAGCATCAGTAGTGATTGATTTTGAGCAAGGTGACTAATGCAGATATTATTTAAGTAATCAAAAAATAGGTGCGAAAAATGCTTTTCTCCAAGTTTGGCCGGATATACAAATAAGAATGTGTCTTTTTCATCTATCCCAATCTGTCCTCCGTTATGTGCAGGTGTATTATTTTTATCTGCGTTGTTTGACCTTAATGAATATTTTTCAGAGAAATGGGTTAATTCGACAATATGAAGAAAATGAGCAATTTCGAAAATATGTCCGATCGATTGCCGCACTTGCTTTTCTTCCGCCTAATCTTATAGAGGGATCGTTTGATATTTTGCATGGGCGGGCCCCAATTGAAGCACGCCCTATTTTTGAGTATTTTAGAAGGTTCTCTGCAATATTTATCTATTTAATTATGTTAATAATTAGGACATATATTGTTCGGGATAATGGGGATGACCCTTTATTCCCGATCGCATGTTGGAACCACCACCAAGCTGTTATAGATGATCTGTGTAGAACAAACAATGCTATGGTAAACGTTCATGGATTGCTTATTTATAGATTGAATTTAGGAAGCATTCCATCTAACATTACGGCGTAAATTTCACAATATGCACCCACCCCTTTCCAAGTAAAATTAAGTTCTTGCCCTAATTACCACATAGTTTTATAGGTTAATTTTGGTGCTAAAAGAAGAAGAGCGTGTAGCGCAAGATCGTGTTCGAACATATGAATTAGATCCCACCCGGGGGTTAAACTTGCAGCCAAGAAGGAGGACATATATTAATAATGATAAGGCGATAAGAACACTCGTTACTAGATTCGATGCACGTGAAGATCCCCAACCAGACGAGATTGTTCAGCATTTAGGGGCTCTCCAATATCGCTTGGTATCAAATGGGTTTGATCAATGGGACGCATAAATAAAAATAAACATTTATTAATTTTTGGGAAACTAAATAATGAATTTGATTTTTGTAATTTGCTTTGCTTTGCTTGTGTGCCGTGTATACGGATAAGGGCCGAAACATAATTTTTTTGAAAATTTTGATAGAGTTCCGTACTGATGAGGCCCGCTCTATCGAATTTTCTATCAATTTTAAATTAAAAGTTTTAATTTTAATTTTTATTTTTCAGTTCGTCCGCAAATGTCCGTCCGCAAATGTCCGTCCGCAAATGTCCGTCCGCAAATGTCCGTCCGCAAATGTCCGTCCGCAAATGTCCGTCCGCAAATGTCCGTCCGCAAATGTCCGTCCGCAAATGTCTGGACACCATATGCTTAGGCCCATATTTTTTAACCCTGGTAATGTTTTCATTTAATTTTTTAGAAAATTCAACATTACTTTTATTTATTTTTGATGGGAAATGTTTTGTCGGCAGGTGTTGGTGTGTTTTTTTTATTTCGAAATTTAATTGATTTCATTAAATGCATTCGTTTTTAAGAGGGCGAAGGCGGCGACGTGGAAATTGGCCAGCCAGCAGGTTTTTTTTGTCAAAAATTTGGAAAGAGCGGACGCCCATTCTGCTGTTGGTCATCTTCATCGTCCTTGTGGTGCAGCTCCTCTACTGGCGGACGGTGATATAGTGAGGAAAAAAAAAACGGTTTTGATTTTTTTTTTTTGTGATTAAAAAATTTGATGGTTTTGATTCGATATTTTTTGTTATTGATAAAAAAAATTGTTTTAATTTTGCTTTTTTTTTCACATGTGGATATTGGCTTTGATGTTGTTGCATTTCGCCTCCTCCGTTGCTGTCTTCCATTTTGATCAAATTATTATTATTGTTTATTTTTTAATTTTATTTAAGTGATCAAAGAATGAGCACAAATGCTTTTCCTCATGGTTTATATGTGAGCCTAAGAAATAAAGGTTTCACAACGAATCCATTTAGCGCTAAGTTTAAATTCAAAATTATGTTGCATTATCGCAACTCAATAGACTGTAATTCCCTGATGTGTTCGCTATTCAGTTAACGCATTCATTCTTTGTTGCGCATACAAATTTTATATATTGCGTCCGTCCACTTCCTCCACAATGAGTTTGATTGACGAATTTGCACAATTGTTGCATTGTTTGGTGGAAGAATTGGGCGATCGGTTGCTTTCCGAGAATGATGGACGGTCCAAGGCGCTGGATCTTTACAAGAATAAATTGCTGACTACAACATACAGAGACCGTATCGGAATGGATTATACATTTGCGTGCACTGGTCTCACCACCGAAGGAGCCGACCCACTATCTGCCTATGGAAAATTGCGCAAGCCTTTCATTTGTACAACAATTTGTCTTCTCATTTCTTTTTATTGTTGTTATAAAATTATGACACATGACCAAAATTGAGTACATGAGTGTCGCGGGGACAAACAATACCTTTAGTTACAATGGGGCGGTAGCGTTTTGTAAGTGCTACCGAGTGAATAGTACCGGTACGAATGTCCGGGCGGAGGAAATTGGGATAATCAATAAGAATCACTTCATCATCAACGTCATCATTTTTGTTGTTGTTATTGTTATCATCATGGTCATTGCATCTTCGTGGTATGTAATCATCATCGCCGTGTTGAGCGTACTGGAGTACCGCACGCTTGAATGTGTTGAAATGTAGAAGGCGGCACGCATCCCCGCTGAGTGTGATTCCGCGCACCTTCAATACCGTTTGCTCCTTGCCGGTCTGATGGTGATGCATTCTGAGTGCGTACTGCTTGCACCCTCCGGAGACGAACTCGAGCAGTTCATGCTTCGGCCATTCATCTGACAAGTCGCCCAGGTGGGGACCAATCTCCAGCGGGCATCCATCCTCTTTTCTGTGGGCAAAGCAGACGCTGTCCGTATCGGTGTATATCAGCTCGGCGTTCGGGGCCCGCACCACCTGCTGCATCAGTTGTAGCAGATGGAGACGAGCAGCAGACGTAGTCCACAAAGACATCACAATGTTTGAGCATCCGTGCTCCTCAGTCCATTCCTTCAATGCAGTGTAGGTGATGAGCACACAATCGTCGTTCAGCGGGTCCACCGAGTTGATATCCATCTTTGGGTTGTCCAGGTAAGCGCGCAGCTCTGCCGGTGAGTCGGTGACCACAGCTTTGGCCAACCCATTGCGCAGAGAGAATCGTCCCCAGAGAGAGTTGTTGCACAGTTTTGCAATTGTGCGCTTAGCCTTGTTGTGATGCATTTGCGCCGGGTCGATGACCATGCCAAAGCGCTGCTCGCATTCCACGATGAATTGTGCTCGCTCCTCCTCACCACTGCCCATTTCTTCCGGAAATACGCTGGCATGCGTTTTCATAGTCATGAATTCGGCGACATAGCCGCGAAAGACTCGCGCACTCCATTGCTCCGGCGCCCACTCAATGGATCGGTAATAGGCGGTGCACCGGTATCCGTTGCGTAGCGCCTCAGCCAACTCAATGGAAGTAACAGTGGACACCCAACCTCGCTGCTCATCACTGTGCGAGCAGTGGTATGCGTCGGAGACGCCTCCCTCAGGATACTGCCGAGCACAAGTTCCACACAGCGGAAACAGAAGACGTTGATCAAATTTGACAGGTAGGACGGGCACATCCACTTCACGCGGAGGCACCACGAACACTTTCAGTATACCGCGAACTGGGATTTGGTCGGGGTGACGCCAGTCCACCACCCGATCCGCTCTCTCCATGATGTTAACACGCGCGGGGTGCCCGGTAGGGTATTCGGTCACAGCATTGGTGTACGGGTACAGAGACCGGACGTCAAAGTATCGAATGCGCCACCCTTCCCGGACTTGATAATGCAGTCGATGTGGGCCTACGCGACCCCCATGGTAGCAGTCTTTGATGTTGATGGGTCCCGTGTCACGGTAGGAGGCAAACGCACAGCGCATGTCCGGCTCCCTCCGTCTCCGATCCTCAATCTCGCACTCCCAAAATATGTGCACTGTACCGCGAATGTGTGCACGAATATAGGTCAAGCGACGCGCGTCGTCCTCACGAATACGTGCAGCCGTCTTTCCGCTAGGCATCACGGTGTTAGGTTGAAAGCGGTGACGAGGATGATCGTGTGCGTGCCAACAGCATCCGTTCACCTCAATCACGCTATCACTAGCGGCGATGTAGCCATCGACGGTGTAGGGCCCAATGCGGTGCTCGCCACCCGGTGAGAAGGCTGTGTGAATGTGTACACAATGCTCCTCCGCATACCACTCCATGAATTTTATGGCCAGACAACTTTGATTGTTTGCCGTGTCGTAGCCGCTTTCCGGAACGATGGCAAGTTGATCACGTCGCAGATGGTTGAGTCGAAAATGCTTCATCGAGGCGCTTGCGATGGTCAGTGCGTCCCAGCTTATATCGATTCCACTGTTTCCGCCTTCCCCCAAATCGATCCCTCTCCCGTCCTCCTCTTCAGCGTCCTCTTCTTCATCTTCCGCCAAGCGGTGCTGTTCATCCGGGTCCGTGACTGTGAGAAATTCTGTCCGGAACGCGACCAGTGCCTCGATCAGGATGCGGCTGTCGTTCACGCAATAAGCAGCCAGCTGTTCGCACAGATCAAACGGTTCATGTTGATGCTGCGCGTACCATTCATCAAATCGGCGCTGACGCTCCGGTATCGTTCCTCCGTATAAGTACTGCTCTCGTGGTGGCAGTGAGGGCAGCACATGATCGTAGTTTTCCTCCACATTGGCCAAGTGTGGGAAGAATTCTTTGTCCTGCACGGTGAGCCCAAATGCACCAGGCAGTGAGCCGAGAGGCACTGGCATCAGGTTCCAACTGTCGCGAACCCTTATCTCCACGTTGTCTTTGCTGCCCGGCACTTTCATTTCGTACAGCTTGTCTCCCCGTCGGATCATTTGTAGGCACAGTCCCCGGGCGAAGAACTGACGCAACAGCATCACGTTGTCAAACCGTCACCAAAATGGGCAAAGACCACTGTGCGGTATCTGTTGGCTTCAATGTAAAATAGCCGAATAGGCAGACGGCTAGAGAAAGCCAAGCCGTTTTCCTCTCAAATGCCTCTGTGAGCGCTCAAATGGCACCTGCGAGCGCACAAATGACTCCCCATTAATTTAAATTTGTGTCGATTTATTTTTTATTTTTTGTATTACATTTATTTTATATTGTTTAATTTTTATTTTATATTATTTTATTTTTATTTTATTTTATTATTAATTTATTTTTATTTTATTATTATTATTAGATTATTTTTATTTTATTATTATTTTTAGATTATTTTTATTAAGGCTTCTCTTCAAATGGACGGACCCCCATTCGTTTCGGGCGGATTCGTTTTTGCCCCCATTCGTTTTTTATGTGTTATAAGTATAGGACTGTCTAACTTGTCACTGTCTGGACTCACACGTAATTATATAGACAAAAAACGAATGGGGACAAAAACGAATCCGCCCGAAACGAATGGGGTATTTACCTCTTCAAATGTCTTGGGAAGGCCCCATAGGTTTAGGCTTGGCGCTGAAATGGCCGGTACTGAAATGGCAGCGCTGAAAAATAACCCCGAAAAAGGGGAAATAGCCCAATAGGCATACGGTTAGGGCAAGCCAAGCCGTTTTTTGAATTTGAATTTAGCGCCAAAATTTGAATTTGAATTTAGCGGCAAATTGTAACCTCAGCCGGTGACTAACTACTCTCGTTGATCTGATCACATGGTTGAATATTTCTATGATGAGAAATGATTTGCCAAAATAATTGAATAAATACGGTCAAAAAAAAATATATATAAATTTTTTTTTTCCTCTCTTTGTAACCTAATGAAACCTTTTTGGAGTTAAACACCAAATTTTCCCCCGTTATTATTGTTGGGCACTAATTTTGTAACCACCCTGAGGGGTTCGCTTAACCATTAAATTATTTTGGGCCATTTTATTTCCCCGTCCAATTTCTAATCCCTTTTATTCGCTCCCTTGTTATTTTGATCACCGTCCCGCTAGTCCCCATGCTTCGGTCACTCTCTCACTTCTTCCTAAGTTTTGTTTCTGTCTTTCGTCGGCATGAAAATTTTCTGCCCTGATGGGTTGCTCATTCCTTTTTTTCTCTCAATCAGTCTCTCATTTATTTTTATTAATTCGGTTTTCAATCATTAACCGAGTTTTCTCGGTTTTTGGCTCGGTTTGGTTTCAAACCGTTAATCTTACATGCACACAGCCCTAATTCCCCAAGGGGATCACTAGCCTTTTGGCATACACACTTCAATTTTTTTTGGCATTTATTGTAAATTCTCGAATGATATCATGAATTTATTGTAATGCATTTGTTAATATTTCGTTGATATTTTAACTTAAAAAAAAATAAATAAAAATAAATTAAAAAAAATCAAAGAAATAATAAGAAATAAATTATTAAAATAAAATAACATAAAAATTAATAAAATATATAGGAGTTAATCCCTCACACGTCTCATTTTTTTCCTTTCTTCGCCCTCTCCTCATTCAATTCCTACATTTAAAATAATTTTACAAAATTACCCTGAGGGACTCATTCAACATTTTTTGATGCATTATTAATTCGTTCATTTATTTATTTATGCATTCTAATAATATTAAGGTAGGATTCGCAACTCAAAATTATTATGGGTTTTTCTTTCTTTCTTTCAAAATTTCTAATACCTCATTTTCAAAAATTTGTACTGTATCTTCAAAGAAATGCCACTAAAAATCTATTTTTTTCATTATTTTCAAAACCGAAACTTTAAAACTTTAAAAATATTCGTTTTTATTTACTTATTACACCACCATGTACCGGTTCCCCGAGGGGTTCGATAAAGCTGTCTACCGCCCCAAAATGGTAGTGATCGGACTTCCTCACTGGAGGCAATGAGCATTGAGAGCTCAGGGGAAATTGTTAGTCCTGCGGGGCCCATTAATGATGAAGTTGAAATTGGGGGTACTGAAGGCCCAAAAGACAACGAAAAAGCTGAGGGGTCCGAGAATGAGACAATGAGAATGGAAAGCACTGCCGAGCCACTCCAAGAGTTGAGAATACTCAGAACCGTTAAAGAGGGCTTCGCAAATAGGGGATTTGACGATGATGGGAGCGAAGTTGGTCCACCTGCAGAATCGGTGAATAGGTCCTCACTTCTGTATATGGTTTCGCAGGTTGGAGAAGGCCACGTGATCGCATGTAAGCAGTCACCAAAGTCAAAGCCAAATTGGCCCTTCTTCCTGGTTGAGTCGGTCCGCGGCTATCAGCGTAAGCTAGAAATTGGCGCTTTTGTGGCGGTCTCCGCTTTTGTCTGGAACCAAAAGCTGGGATATTTGGCTGAGCGCCAGGATGTCACTCCATCCTGCAAATTTTGGCTCAATGAAAACACCCAACTTTTGCCAAGGCAGGCTGAGGCCACTGAAGTGGATCAACTCCTCTACATGAGTCGTCGCCGCTGAATTGCGAGCAACGACGAGAACCAAAGAACAAAATAAACAATTTCAATTGGCGATGAATCATAAAGAATAATGGGGGCGGACATATTCAGGCATATTTGTAAAGGTGTGCATTCGGAATAAAGCAATTATTCATAAAATTATTGGGAAAAACAATTTGGTGAATTGACAATATTGGTTAAATAAAATTAATTCATAATATTTGAATAATTAAATTCCCAGCGAGTTAATATACCATGGAAGGTCGTAAACGGGTATAAAGACGCGACATTTGGTGCAACGGCCGAAGGGTTAAACGGCCTAACAAATATTTTTCTCACGAGCTAAATATAATAAAATCCCTTTAAAAAAAAGAGGGTGGAAAAACCGGGTTTATGTCAGAACCTATTCGAACAGCATTGGGAACGATGGTTGGGAGATTAATATTCAGATTAGACTTCATTAGGCCAATTGTATAAGCACAACAAAGAACTGAAGAGGGATTAGACAAACTAAGGGAAGAGAGAGTCTTCCTTCCTCACAGAGTTATTAGAACGAATTGAAGTTAAAAATAATGAATGGGGATATTTATATTCGAAGCATAGTGGAAGAAGCTCAAAATGAGGAGAATGAAAAATATCGGTTATTTTTACACCATGGGAAGCATTCTACGAATGGGTAGAAGAAGGAAGAGAAATGGTGGGTCGAATAAATATTATTCCGGCAAAAGAAGAGGAGAAGAGTTAGCCGAAAGTGTTAAATAAGTTAGATTAGTATCGGAAGGAACGGAAATGAAGGGAAATTAAATTTAAAATGAAAATGAGGCAATCAGTGAAAATTTAGGGGCCCGAAACATTCGGGAATTAAGAAATGGAATGATATGATTAATTTACCGAGGGCACCATGGCCATACTTTGACGGAGACCCGCTTATGTGGCCTACCTTTTGGCAGCAATTTAAAGTAAATATTGAGGATAAAAATATCCCGAAAATTCAAAAATGCTCCCACTTACTTATGAGCTTAAAAGGAAAGGCAGAAAGGGCGGTAAAGGGTTATTTAGGCACTGGACCAAATTATCGGCCAATTGTAACCACATTGAAAAGACTATTTGGGGACCTTAAAGCGATCAGAGAATCGCTACAAAATGAATTACTCAATCTGCCAGTGGCAAATGAATCAGTTGGTTCCCTGCGCTCGTGTTTTGAGGGATTAGAACGGATTTGCCGACAATTACAAAATTCGTGCTTACATGAAGGGGAGGACGGAGAGTTTATGTTGATGGCAGTGAAAAATACATTTCCAAGGGCAATAATTCTGGAAATATTAAGAAAGGAGAGAGAGAGTCAGGACAAAAATGGAAAGTAGCCAAATGGAGGAAAAACTTGAATCAAATAATTTCGTTAAGGGAAGAAGCACTTTGGTGTACACGAAGTTTAAATTTAAACGTAAACCCGTTTATTCATAAAAAAGAGTGCCAGGAAACAGATCGCCGAAATGATGGAAGGATGGGACCAACGCCTAAATGTTTTTTATGTGGCAAAACTCACTGGGCTGCAAATTGCAGGCAAATAGTCGGTAGAGAAGCCCGACTTAAGATCATTGATGAGCAAGAAAGATGTCAGAATCAGAAGTGTTTGAGAAAGGGTCATAATAAAACGAATTGCTACGGGAAGAATTGTATTATCTGTCGACAGGACCACCATAAGGCAACCTGCACTAAGGGACAAAATCAGTACAGGACGGGGGCGAATTCAGTAGAGTTAGGTAAAAGGAATGCAAGAACGAATCGCTTCATGCCAGGGACACAAAGTAGCAACGTAATGTCAGTAATAAACCATGAGAAAAGGAGACAATCTTAATGACAATAAAAGTGAGAGTATACCCAGGTCTAAAACCAGGGAAAAGCGTGTTAGCTACGGTATTTTTTGATTGTGGCAGTCAGGTTTCATTTATAACTGACGAGCTAAAAAAGAAGTTAAGCCCACCACGTGTAGAGGACGGATTTTTAGTTTTAATTCCAATCCGACAGACCTCTGCAATTAGATTAAATTCGCCTAAATATTTTGTGCAGTTAGAACTGAGTACTGGGAAAAAGCAAGGGTTGATTGTCAGCAGAATTGACAAGGTTACCGACCAATTAAAAAGGATTGACATTAATTCAGCAGAAATTCAAATAACAAAAGAAAGACCGGATATTCTGATCGGAATGGCAGAATTCTGGAATTTTTTTAAAAGTGTTGCATCAACAAAAGGAAATCTTTTTAGAGTGGACACAACAGTTGGCCCAATTATTTGTGGACAAATGAAAAATAAAACGGGGAAAATCGATTCATTAATTGAAAGCTTGAGTATAACAATACAAGAAAAGGGAAATGATGAGTCAAATAATTTCTGGAATTTAGAAACAATAGGAGTTTTCGATAATCCCGAAGAAAAAGATGATGAAATCGCTTTAAAAATATTTAAGGAAACAATTCGACGGGATAATGGCAGATATGTAGTGAGTTGGCCGTGGAAAGCCCCAAAGAGCATTGGACGAATCCTTTAAAGAAAATATCTAAGAAGAAATTGTGGAAGAGTCAGCAATAAAAGGATATGCTGAACATTTTTTGCCCCATCACTATGTTTTTGCACCAGGAAAAAAGCCAAGAATTGTGTATGATGGATCTGCCAAAACAAGGGGAAGAAAATGCTTTAATGATATACTTTTTAGGTGTCCCATTGAAATGCCGCAACTTCCCGGTTTATTAATCCGATCACGTGTCCCGAAAATTGCTTTATGGGCGGATATTCAGCGGGCCTTTTGGACATTGGAATTAAATTATAATGGGTTCGAGATGTCGGAAAGCCAATTACGCAGACAAATCTTTTGGTTTTATGGAATGGTTTTGTGGTGTGACTCCAAACCGGTGCTTAATTGGGTAAATTCAAAAAATGATCACCCAAGGTTTATTGCTAACCGATAGAACGAAATTAAATTAAATGACGGGCTTGAATTTAGGTACATACCAACTGAAGAAAACCCTGCAGATGTGGCTAGCAGGGGTTGTACCCCAAACGAATTAATTATGCACCCATTGTGGTGGTCTGGCCCTGAATGGTTAAAAGAGCCAGAACCAAAATGGCCAAAGGAAATGTGCTTCAGAATTTCGACCGAGAAAATTAAGCAGGAATGTTCTCAAGTAATTGGGATTTTGAAAGGAAGTGAACTGGATAAAGAATTAATAAATTTTAAAAATTACAAAAATTACAAAGAATGGCACAAATTAATCAAAGTTCTTGCAAGTGTTATGAAAATCAGGTAAAAATGGCTAAAATCGATCGCCAAAGAGTCAGTCTTGTCTGATATCTCGGAAGCAAAGAGTATAACGGCGAAAGATTACGAAGTCTCTGAAAACTTATTATTAAAGATAGGGCAAATGGGTTGGGAAGAATATGTTAACACAAATAATCAAATTCGGTGGGAGAAAGATAATCCTTTTTACACGTGTTGAGATGATTTGCGAGTAGAAGAGGAAGTCCGAAAAGCATAATGTCAGACAACGCTCAAACCTTTAAATTAGCCGCCAAAACAGCTGAGGTGTATTATGATCCAAAAAAGGAAACCAGAGCCAAAGAGAGCAAATTAGATAATTATTTAATAAAGAATAAAATTTCATGGAAATTTATACCAGCATTATCCCCTTGGGAAAATGGATGCGCGGAAAGCTTGTCAAACTCTGCAAAGACGCCTTTAAATCTGCATTGGGCCGAATCATCTTGACAGCCGAGGAATTGCGGACCTTCACAGCCGAAGTGGAATCTATTTTAAATTCGAGACCTATAACACATGTGTCGATAGAACCCGATGGAATATGTGCATTAAGACCAATCGATTTTATTAACCCCGGAGCAGAGTTGGGTATAAATTTGGCTGATAAGGAAAGTAAGGATGACGCGGTATTCCGAATTGGCCGCAAATCTTTAGAAGGAAAACTGAAGGAAAGGTGGAGGCGGACCAATAGAACCTTAGACATATTTTGGGACCGCTGGAATCGTGAATGTTTAGTAATGCTTAGAAATAGAAACCAATGGTTTCATAAAGGGCCGAGGTCACAGGACTTCAGGGAACCGAAGGTTGGTGAAGTTGTCATGGTAGAAAATGACTTACGCCCAAGAAATACTTGGCCAATGGGGAAAATAATCCAATTGAACAGTAATCTTGGAGTAATCAGAAGTGTTGTGGTCAAAATGGTTTCAGGACGCGTTGTCGAAAGACCTATTAATAAGCTTTACCCCCTAGAAGCAAGTCCAAATAACCCTAAAGATTCAGAGGTCAAAGAAAATGAGCAACTTGAGAAAAGCTGTGAGAAAACTGTGTCAG
Source organism: Heterodera filipjevi (assembly GCA_039877585.1). Classification (NCBI taxonomy): domain Eukaryota; kingdom Metazoa; phylum Nematoda; class Chromadorea; order Rhabditida; family Heteroderidae; genus Heterodera; species Heterodera filipjevi. The sequence continues at coordinate 2,391,368 of JBDPZO010000005.1, read as the reverse complement.
AAGAAAGGCATGAAAATTCAAATGAAATCAATTCACACAATATGATAACAAGAGCAAAAACAAAGATTTTAAAAATAGCGTTGGTTTCTCTTTTAACAATATTGTTAATAATAAAAGTCGACAGTAAAAACTCTACCCAAACGATGCCCCGGTGGGAGTTGCATTATACTTTACCAAGGGAATACTTGTTAGTAGACCATGAATGCGCTGTGACCTATTGGTCTAAAAGAAAAATTAAATATCGAAATAAGGTTTTTTGCCCACCAGTAGAGAAATGTGAAATAGTAGAATGGCTAAGTTGGGACTTGTTTTTGAACCCAGAGTGTTGGACTACGTGGTCAGAAATGCTATACGGTATAATAATTTTCGTATCCTTATGTTTTGTAATTTGTATCTTTTCCTTTTTAAAATCAATCGTTGACATTTTAAAGTGTCTTTTTACATGTATTTTTTATCCATTTAAAGTCTTCAAAGGATATTGCACAACGACGACAAGGACTAATAAGATGAATTAGAAATGAATTTATTAACAGACACCGATAAAACAAATGTTGAAAAGGAATGGACAAAGAGAAAAAGAAACAGAAGACTTAAAAACTTAAGCCTAAGAGCAACTACGAGTATGACATTTTTAGTAATAATCTTAAGATTCATAAATGAAATTAATTGTGCTGTAGAAGTTGCAATTATTCAAGCAACTTCTGAAAATTGTATGCAGCAAACGAATGGATCGGTTTGCAGAGTAAAAGGTACAGCGGAAATGATAATTCTTCCGGCGGGTCAGAAAACTTCTCTGGCGCTAAAAAATCAAAAGGGACAATCAAGTAGATATTCTTCCATTTAATAATGCAAAAATAAGCATGAATTGTGCAATTGTGTGCCCAGGTGGAAGAGATTGGTTCAAAATAAAAGGAGAATTCTTATATACCAGTAAATGAAAGAGAATTTAAATTGCGCACTTCTGAAAATCTTAAAATAAAAGAGTCAGTCGGTTTAAAACTTGAAGGTTTATTTCAAATTGATTTTAAAAATCTTTTTAACCCGTTTAATGATTTTAAAAATCTGACATTTCTCATGCTTATATTTATTTTTGTGCTTGGAATCATTTATATTTTATGGAAATTTATGCCCTTCTTTATGGGGTACCGATTTATCATCAGCATTTTAATGTGTGAAATTTCAAGCGTGTCTTGCTCTTTGGCCTCGGGAGGGATGCGGAGCATCGAAGGCCAAAGGCCTATTAGAAACAAAGAGGAGTATGAGTCAAAGACAAAAGGAGGGAAAGAGCAATGGAGTGTTTATAAGCACGTAAAAATAAAGGAAAATTTCACATTTTTTGATCACTCGAATTTCCTAATTTATAAAATGCCTTACAAACCGAAAGAGCTAATCGATTTTGCTACTGAAATTTTGAGTTGCGGCAAGAGAGAGCTGGGGAATGTTCTTCAAAGAGCAACTAAAAGACAAGCACTGAAAAGAGGCATCACCAAGACGCTTGAACGCGGGGCGACACTGTGGTACCGGCTCGACGATGGCTACATTTTGAACTTAAACAGCACCAACTTCTGTGTGACGGCGGACCGGAGTAGTTAGTGTCCCGTCCGGGTTGTCAGGTGTGAAAACGATTAATCATTTTCACACCTGACGACCAAGGCTGGCATGCCCCAGCCTGGTCGTCACCTTTGATGTTGCCGCTTTTACCGCGCGACTCTATGGCTATGGGGGGGGTACTATTAGAGGGGAAATGATGCGGGAAATTTTACCGCATTTTTAGAAAATTGTACGAAAATTTATACGGGGGGGGGTGTGCGAAATTTTACCGCAAAATTGTACGAAAATTTTACCGTAATTTTTTAATGGGGGGGGGGGGGGGTGAGCGAAATTTTACCGCAAAATTGTACGAAAATTTTACCGTAATTTTTTTGGGGGGGGGGATTTTTTATATTTTGGCGCAAAATTGTGACTCTATTTTTAGGGGGGGGGAGGTTAAAACTTTTGGTCGGAGAAAACATGTCGCGAATTTTTATTCAAAACTTTCGAAGGGCGACAGCATAGGAATTTGGGAAGGAAAAAAAAAGAGAAAGAGAGAAAAAGAAATGTGAGTGAACAGTGATGAGAGAGAGAGGAAAATGAATGAGAGAAAAAGAGGGGTTATCTTTGGTGTCGATAATGCTGGGTGGAGAGAAAGCCAAGGGGGTGGGGTGAACGATGGAGAAATGACCAGTATAGGCAATTGATTATTGTCTTTTCTTTCTGCGAATGGAAATTCCATAATATTTTTCTTCCAAAAATGATTATAAATTTTTAATATTTCCTAGGTTTTTGACTCATTTAACATTTTTGGTCATGTCTTCAAATGTAGAAAATTCGCACTCACCACCCTGTCTTCCTACCATGTGTGCTAGAAAAAAGGTGTTTTTTTTTTTATATTTATTTTCTGAATAAAAAATTATATTCAGCCAAGGGAAAATGTGGAAATGGCGCGGGTAACAGCAGCGGGACCACACGACGACGACAATGCCAATGCCAATGCCAATGCACAACAACTGCGCAGAAGTGAGCGGATGAGGAAGGTGCGTTTTACAAGAAATCATTTTTGGGTTACTTTATGAGTCTAATCAAATCAGAGTTTATGGGGCGTGATATTTTTTCTTTTTGAGTAATTAACTATTTTTTTTTTGGAATATTTTAAATAAATTTTTTGAATTTTCATGAAAACGAAGGAATATCAGGGGTAAAGAAATAAGTTGGTAAAATATATATTTTTTTAAATGAACTCAAAAAATGGAAGGGACTCATAAAGTTACATTATAGGAATGACAGTAAAAATGTTAAACTGTTAACAAATCACAACAATTTAATGGTTTTGCTTTTTCTTTAGGAAAATGTGCCACGTCCGTCGTAAGTACCGCAATTTGGAAGGACTAAACGAGACATTAAAAAAAAACAATTTTTTTTTTCAGTGGCACCGTTTGTCAATTGTGTGAGAAGAATGTGGTGGGCAATGTCCACAAATGCCATTTTTGCCGGATTCGTTCATGTTTGAACTGTGGAGGACGGATGGCGGTTAATGAAAGGGTTGGCACAAATAAAATTGATAAAAAAAAAGTTTTTCTGACTATTTTTTTTTACAGATTTTCTGGCGGTGTTCACAGTGTCAAAAGAATCAGCAAAATGAGGGTGGCGGCAGCGGGCCGAGCACTGTCCACCACAATGACAAAGCCACTGTCCAACACAATGACAAAGAATCAGCAATTTCCGTTGGCGATGATGGACAACCGCGAACAGGGCAAAATCATGTGGAGGCGAGACCGGCCGCCAAGGCAAAAAAGGGACAATTACGGAAGCCGAACATTGTGCGTGGACAAAGCAAAATGGTGAAAATAAAAATTTTCAAAAATATTGATCATTCAAACCATTCCTTTCAAGGCGAGTGTTGGAATGGCGGCCGCTGATGCATCACACACAACTGCAAAAAATTCCAAAAAACGAAAAGGCAGAAATAAAAACAACGCCGAGGGCCCCAAAGTGAATTTTAACTAATGTGATGTGTTTTTATTTTTCTTTTGTTGTTACAGTTGCATGTCAAGCCAAGCTATGACTACATTCCAAAAAAAGTTGTGCCGAACAAACACCAATTGTTCAGAGTGAAAAAAATATGTGCAATGTACCAGTCAGCTAATGGCACAAACTGTTATTACCTGGACTGGTCTGGTAAGAAGCATTTTCAGGGGAATTTTTTAGTGGAATAGTTATTATTTTTTTTTTTCGAGTGACACTCTGACCCAAAACCCTCTCCCTCCCCGAATTACTGAATTTTTTGGGAGGAGTAGCGGGTTAGCTGGCTTCCTAACCTACACCTTCGGGTGCGGGTTAGAAGCCTGTCTAACCTACTCTCCGACCAGAATTTTTGGTGATTTGGGGAGGGAGGGGGTTGGAGTCAAGACAAAATCTGTTAACAAATCACACCCAAATTTTCCCGGTGGCTCAATCGAACAATTGGGGAGGTATTTTTTGACTTTTTCAGGGTTTCCCTCGGCCCATTCTTGGGCACTAAGCCAGGATTGTTTTTGTCTTGAGCGGTGTGCAAAATTTGGTGTTGAAATGGGCATCGACGCGACTTTGAAGATGATGACGGGGGAAGAAGTACCCGACCATTTGGCAAAAATGATGGAAAAAAATTCACGATTTTCCACCGGTATTCTATGAAAGGGTAACAATCCATTGAAAAAAAAATTTTATAGTTTGCGATCAGTACCAACCCCCAAAAATGGTGCACGCTAAAGGGGCAATTTCTTTTGAGGACGGAATAGACGGCACACTAAAAGAAAAGTGAGAAAAAAAAATAATTTTGTCTTTTCAAATTTCATTATATTGCAGGGCGAAGAACGATTTGCCGGCTTTCTTGAAGATGTGCAAATTGAAATGATTTTTTATTGATTTGCATTTGTGTATTTGTTGTTGTTATTTTTAAAAAATATAAAAAATACCGTATTCAGTAATAAAAAAAAAAATTACCAATATTAAAAAAAATCGGTTACAATAATTTGGCGATTACAGAATGTTTAGAATCAGAAACATTGCACATTATTTCTTTTTTTTTATGGCTATTTTTTGGATCCTAAACATTCAAATTCACTGAAACTTTCCAAACAAATGAGGCATTTCGGGTCCTCACTGATCATTATAGGGATGGTACATTGGGGACAGCAAAAGACATGCCCACACTTTCGAACACCATATAATACGTGTCCCTTTCCTAGACACCACTTACACCGATCACTCACGATCAATTTTTTCCCTTCCTCGCCCACTTCCTCATTTTCTTTCCCTTCTCTCTCTTTTGCGACATCTTTTTCCATTAGAAGACGGATTACCTCCGCACTTTGACTCGCCATCCGCCGCATCTTTTGTTCTTGTTTGTCGAAGATGCTTTTCCATTTTTCATCTAGGCGTTGTTCAGCTTCCATCAGCTTATGGTTTAAATGCTGCTCCAGTTCAATCCGTAGTTTATCATTTTGCAGCATTGCTTCTGTCGTTGCGCCCTGCTCCAACATTCGAATGCGCGCCTCAATGTCTTCTGTCTTTGCCTCAACCCGCCGTCTCAGTTCGGTTAAGGCAGCAAGAGCGATCGATGCTGCCACTAAAAATGTATTGTCTTTTGGAATATAATTGAAAAAAAAATTGTGATACCTTTATCCTCATCCGATATTGGTCCTTGCGTATCCAAGGACATTTTTTGTTTTTTCGATGGTGGTGGTGATGTTGATGCGTCAGCGGGTGTTGAAGAAGATGAAACCGCCGTTGCCACTGGGTGCTGGAGTGCCGAGAATGCCGTCTGAAGGACAGATTCTTCCCAGTTTCCATGACTCAGCACTCGTTTTTCGATCTGCTCACGTAGTGCCTCTTGTTGTTGTAGCATTTGCATTGTCTCGCGCACTACAGCGTCCGACATCGTTGTAGGTAGCCCAGACCGATAGGGTGTATAGGTCTAAAAATGATTAATAAAATGTCATAAAAAATCAGAAAATCTCACCTTATTGGTTGCCCATTTCTCTAACATTTCCATTCTTGACGCGTAATTCAAAGTCATTTGCTTCAGGTCGGAGACATGGGCCCGAAGAAATCGGTGTCGGTCCGAGAACAGCTTCATTTTAGAAATAACTTCGGGGTCCATTTTGAATTGGGAATAAAATATCTAAACTAATGTATTCAATGGAAGGGAAATTGCAGAGATTGGCCGCATTGATTTTTTTTTCTTCCTAACAATTATGGCATTCCGCAACCACCCGCCGCCTCCGCCCTCGTCGCGACGCCGTTGCCGCGACCAATGGCAGCTTCAAATAAGCGAAGAGAAGTTAATTAATCATATGACATTATGAACAGCCCCCCCCCCACGCTCCCTTCCCATCGTCTCTCCCCTTTCGCTGCCCGCAAATATTGGCATTTTGAAAAGCGCGAGTGCAATATTTCGAGGGATGTTCTCATTTATTTGATTTAATAAAGTAAATTCAATTAAAAAGGAATTCAATTTAATCATCGTTTTGTTTTTTCTTCATCGGCGCAATCAAGTCCGTCGCTCGGCAATTTGCCAATGCACATTCATTACACATCTCGAAGCTGACGGCAAACCGTTCGTTTTCCAGGCGTTTCACTTTCTGCTGGCTGTGAAAGAGCCGATTCCAATCGTCTAAAAAAAATATTTCCATAATATAAAAAAAATAATTTTTACCTGGACACAAATAGGTGGTCAATAAGAATTTTCCTTTCGTCAGCTTCCATAGCTCGCGGTCCTCCACTTTGCGCTTTTTTGGCATCGGCTGCTCCTTTGATGGTTCCGCTTCCTTCAGAGCTTCGATGTTTGAAATTTTTTCTTCCTTCTTCTGCTCTTTCTTTGCACCAAGTTGCTCAGTAAGATTCTTCATTTGCAAAGATTGTTAGGAAATTTTTAAAATGAATGAGTGTTTAGGGCAGGTAAATTTTATTGGTCTAAATGGGCGGAGTTATTGAATAATTTGATGGGCGTGGCCCACATTTTCAGGGTATAAAAATAGCTCTAAAACAAAAAATTGGCATTCTTCTGAAATGGTACTCGTCCATATTTTTTGCTCCAATTTGCTCAAATGTCAACCGAAATCATTGCGCGATCGGCTCAATCACCCGGAGGATAGGGCGATTGTACTTAAACAATTAACTGGACGCAAAGTGCGCACAACATATAAAGACCGTAATGGATTGAATAAAACGTTTTTCGTTGGTGGAATGTCAACACAAGTGGCGGCCATTCTTCCCGCATATGGGCAATTGCGCAGCCCATTCAATGTCAATGTTGCAGCGCATTTTTATGCCAGACATCGCATTAAACTTCATTTTCCTTACATGCCGTGCATCATTGAACGATTTAAAGAAGGAGAAGATCGTCACTACCCCATGGAACTACTTGAGCTTGTTGAGGAGGAGGAGCCTGCACAGGAAGTATCGGAACGCTTTTTTGGTCGTCTTTTCACCGTTATTGAAAACAATGAACGACAATCATCAAACTCCTCTGACGTAACACTTCGCTTAAAATTTGATGATGATGATGATGAAGAAGCGAACAAAGATATTGAAGTGGTTGACGGCGGGCGTACTGAATGCAGTCAGTCGCCTTGGTATTAATTCAAAAGTTTCAAATTGTATCTTCCACCCGTTAATTAAGCAATTTTTCACCTAAAAATGACATCTTCTCATTCTTAATTTTGTAAAGGCATTTCCCATTCCTTAATTATTAATCAATTGTGTCTTCGACCCGTTAATTATGCACTTTTTCTACCTAAAAGTGGCATCTTCCACTCCTTAATTTTGCACCATTTTCATTTCCCATTTGTTAATTATGCATGCAAAAATGAAGGAAATTGACTAAAACAGGGAAAATTCCTTTATCAACACGTAAAAATATATACATATGCGCGCGTGTGTGTGTGTGTGTGTGTGTGTGTGTGTGTGTGCGCGTACATGGTGAAAGTTTACAAAGTGTGACCAAAGTTAAAAATTTTAAAGTTTGGGCCAACAATTCCTTTGCCTACATATGGACGATAGCATTTTTGCATGGGCATTGATGTGACACGGCCGCCTTCCCTAATGTTTGGTCGGAGAAAGTTGGGATATGTAACTATGATGGGCTCATAGTCTCCTGTTGTCGCATAATTAATCACTTCTTCTTTGAATCGTTCATACCGCAGTCCCTGGTTGTTGATAATGTCGTAGTTGAGCGTCATCCCTCGGATTTTGAGCACGTACTCCAATTGCGCATCGTGTTCCGCTCGCTTACGTCTCAAACACAATCCATACTGAAATTGCAAATTAAATAACTCATTAATAATAGTTTGTAATTTACCTGTTTTGCACCGCCACTACAATATTCAACAATGTCGTGATCGGGATATTCGTCAGTGAACTGTCCCAAGTGTGGGCCAGTGTTGAGGGGGCAACGTTCCTTTGGGTGTACAAAAATTAAGCTGTCGGTGTCTAAAATATTAAAAAGTTTTATTTTGTATGCGGAAAATATATATTGTACCCGTATATAAAAGCTCACAACCAGGTGATCTGACCACTGTTTGCATTGCTTTTAGCAGTAAAAGACGAGCTGCAGAAGTTGTCCATAAAGATATAACTGAAAGTTTAAATTATTTATGTATGCATAATAAATAATTTCTCAATCATTGGAACTTCTTAAAATTTGTACTTACCAATATTGGAGCAGGAATGCTCCTCCACCCAGTCTTTTTTGTGAAGATAGCTGATCAGTATATGGTCTTGATCTAGCTCATCAATTGACGTCACTTCAATTGATTTGTTGTCCAAATATTCGGCCAACACAGCTGGGTTGTCCGTGATGAGTGTTTGTGACAACCCAAAGTTCCGAAGTGAAAAGCGACCCCCTAAATTGTAAATTTTTTCAAAATTATTTTATAAATATTTACATAAGTTGTTCAAACACAATTTGGCGATGGAACGTTTTCCCTTGTTGACTGCCATTTTGGTGGGGTCAACACTGATGCCGAACATGTCTTCGCACTCTTGTACAAATTGCTCCTCCATGGCAGCATTCCCTTTGATGTCGTTGTCAAAGCCGCTGGCCTGTATCTTTTGAGCCATAAACTCAGCTATATACGGCCGAAAAAGCTTGTCGTCGCTGTTCTCATACTCGAGTACACGGAAGAGTTTCGTGACTCGGTATCCTTCGTCCAACGCTGCGTTCAGTTCCAGCGAAGTACATGTGCTGACCCAACCTCTCTGCTTGTCGTTGTGGTTGCATCGGTAGTCTGCATCCACTCCGCCAGTTGGAAACTCTTTGGTGCATTTAAGGCAAAGAGGGAAACACAGCCGATCGTCGACCTTCACCGGCAGCACCGGCACATCGATGCGTCGGGGCGGCACAACCCATACTTTCAACAACGCCAATGGGTAGGGGTTGTCCGCGGCAGTAGTCCAGTTCACTTGTTGGTTCAACACATGCACATTCGGGTGCCCAATCGGATAACGGGTGATAAAGCTTAAAGTTGGAATTTTTCTATGATAAAAATGGTAAAAAGACGCACTTCACATAAGGGTAGAGTGATGTAAAGTCGAAATACGAAATTTTTTCACTCTCGCCCGCCTTGTGGAACAACTTCATTGGTCCAGTACGGCCTCCCATAAATGCATCGCGAATCACCAGCGGTCCATCATCCACATAGTCCGCGAAACACCTGCGCATAGATCTGCTTCTTCCCAGCATATTTTGTATTTGACATTCCCAGTACACATCCATGTGATCAACTTGGCCCCTCAGATATTCAAGTCGCTTGGCGTCTCGCACTCTCACTTCTCCCGCTGTCTTGCCATTGGGAAGCACCATATTGTCGTTTGGGTAGCACTTTATACATCCGTGCCACGTGCACCCTTAAAACACGCAATTTTTATTCAAGATCATGTAAAAAAATTCTCTACCATGCACTTCAATTGCCCGCCCTTCAGCTTCAATCCATCCATCCAAAGAGTATGGTCCAATGCGCTTCTCGCCCCCATCCGAATGCGCTGTTTGCACTTGCACTCCGTGCTCCCTGTCGTCGTGAAATCTCGAAGAATTCCCGGCGAAACGCAACAAGTGCAGCCATCAATATTTCTACGTCGTTGGTGCAATAACTTTAAAAAAAGAACATAAAGTTTTCCTATTGTGTGTGTGTGTGTGTGTGTGTGTGTGTGTGTGTGTGTGTGTGTGTGTGTGTGTGTGTGTGTGTGTGTGTGTGTGTGTGTGTGTGTGTGTGTGTGTGTGTGTGTTGTGTGTGTGTGTGTGGTTGTGTGTGGTGTGTGTGTGGTGGTGTGTGTGTGTGGTGAATGTGTGTGGTGTGTGTGGTGTGTGTGTGGTGTGTGTGGGTGTTGTGTGTGTGTGGTGTGTGTTGTGTGTGGTGTGTGTGTGTGTGATGTGTGTGTGTGTGTGTGTGTGGTGTGTGTGTGTGTGTGTGTGTGTGTGTGTGTGTGTGTGTGTGTGTGGTGTGTGTGTGTGTGTGTGTGTGTGGTGTTGGTGTGTGTGTGTGTGTGTGTGTGTGTGTGTGGGTGTGTGTGTGTGTGTGTGGTGTGGGTGGTGTGTGTGTGGTGGTGTGTGTGTGTGTGTGTGGTGTGTGTGTGTGTGTGTGTGTGTGTTTGTGTTGTGTGTGTGTGTGTGTGTGTGTTGTGTGTGTGTGTGTGTGGGTGTGTGTGGTGTGTGGTGTGTGTGTGTGTTGTGTGTGTGTGTGTGTGTGTGTGTGTGGTGTGTGTGTGTGTGTGTGTGTTTGTGTGTGTGTGTGTGTGTGTGTGTGTGTGTGTGGTGTTGTGTGTGTGGTGTGTGTGTTTGCGTACATGGTGAAAGTTTACAAAGTGTGACCAAATTTAAAAATTTTAAAGTTTGGGCCAACAATTCCTTTGCCTACATATGGACGATAGCATTTTTGCATGGGCATTGATGTGACACGGCCGCCTTCCCTAATGTTTGGTCGGAGAAGTTGGGATATTTAACTATGATGGGCTCATAGTCTCCGTTGTCGCATAATTAATCACTTCTTCTTTGAATCGTTCATACCGCAGTCCCTGGTTGTTGATATGTCGTAGTTGAGCGTCATCCCTCGGATTTTGAGCACGTACTCCAATTGCGCATCGTGTTCCGCTCGCTTACGTCTCAAACACAATCCATCTGATTGCAAATTAAATAACTCATTAATAATAGTTTGTAATTTACCTGTTATGCACCGCCACTACAATATTCAACAATGTCGTGATCGGGATATTCGTCAGTGAACTGTCCCAAGTGTCCCAGTGTTGAGGGGGCAACGTTCCTTTGGGTTACAAAAATTAAGCTGTCGGTGTCTAAATATTAAAAGTTTTATTTTGTATGCGGAAAATATATATTGTACCCTTATATAAATCACAACCAGGTGATCTGACCACTGTTTGCATTGCTTTTAGCAGTAAAAGACGAGCTGCAGAAGTTGTCCATAAAGTATAACTGAAATTTTAAATTATTTATGTATGCATAATAATATTTCTCAACCATTGGAACTTCTTAAAATTTGTACTTACCAATATTGGAGCAGGA